>SJYA01003872.1:13459-47134 GCA_006410615.1 Neotragus moschatus | reverse complement strand
GTCTTGATTTTGCTGACTGTATAGAGCTTCTCCATCTTTGGCTGCAAAGAATATAATCAGTCCGATTTCGGTGCTGAGCATCTGGTGGTGATTCCTTACCCCACATGTATTGTATCAACTGATCTTTACAGCAGTTTAAATTGGTGATTTCAGCCCTCTGAGTGTATGTTCAGTGTACAGACTTAAACAAAGGCTTACTGACAAGATCACGGGTGCAGGTAAGCAGCACCCAAGGCCATGTGTCAGGTAAGCAGCAGAGGAGGACCAAGGCCATGTATCTAGCTACCAGCGCTGCCTTCCTGCTCGTCTGGTGCTTTGCTGCTGCTGCTGCTGCTTGGGCGTGGTCTAGTGGGGTAAGGGCAGCCGGGCTGAGCCTGTCATGATCTTTCAGCCTCTTCTGCAGAGGGAAAGATAGAGTTTTGGAGGAGCTAGAGTTTGGGTTTTGGTTTATGGGGGAAAGTTGAGTCTTTGTCTAGGATGGAAGTTACAGGCGTGGGTTCATCAGCTCAGTACTTCAGCCCCCTGATCTACTGGCTTTGTGGAATGAAAAGGTTAAATTTTTTTTAAGGGTGTTGGCATCTAATGAGATGAACCTGTAAGTTTGAATGTAGACTGAATATGTTCACGCATTCATGCTCAGTCATGCAATTATGTCTGACTCTTTGTGACTCCATGGACTGTAACCGCCAGGCTCCTCTGTCCATAGGATTCTCCAGGCAAAAATGCTGGCGTGGGTTGCCATTTCCTCTTCTAGGGGAGCTTCCTGACCCAGGGTTCGAACTCACGTCTCCTGCATCGGCGGATGGATTCTTCACCATTCTGCCGACTAAATAGGACAAAATAGGACATAGCATAGTCCTGTTAGTCCTAATAGTTGCAAAATAGGACATAGCATGTTAAAATAGGCAGTTTTTCAGAGTTGCAATGGAAACTTTCATCTTTCAGTAAAGATGTTGGCAATTAGCTCGGCTCAGATGTGCCCTCTGCTTTGAAAACGACCTCTCTTTTAGCCTTCTGGAGAGGTAAGGTTTGCAGTTGCGTGTTAACCAACTGCTATGCTGTGCTTAGTCACTCAGTTGTGTCTGACTCTCTGCGGCCCCATGGACTGTAGCTTGCCAGGCTGCTCTGCCCATGGGGATTCTCCAGGCAAGAAGACTGGAGTGGGGTGCCAAGCCTTTCTCTAGGGGCAGCAGCTCTGAACGGCACAAATTTATTCTCTTGCAGCCCTGGAGGTCAGAAGTCTGAGATGGGTCTGTACCAGAGGGCTGAAATCACGATGTGGCCGAGCTCCGTTCCTTGTGGAGTCTTTAGGGAAGAGTCTTTGTGTTTTCTTGCCTTTTCCGGTTTTGCTAGCTTTTGCTTATTAAAATTCCATTGCGATGTGTACTGGGTAGAAAGATACTAAAAGTGAATTATATTTTCTGCATGTATCTTCCTTTGAAAACTTTTAATAGTAAGTATATCACTCCCTTTGTGAAAACTAAACACCCGTCCTTTGTCCACCAGCTAGAGGGTGAGGCTTTGACTGGTGGGTCATCACAGCCTTTGGCTGACGGAGAACTCAGATGTAGGTCCAGGCCAAAGCTAGAGCCAGGCTTGAGTCGTGGGAGCCACTGCCCCTGAGAGCTGGGTCTAGGGCACCTCTGCAGAGAACTCTAATCTGGACCCCGGGGGAAGCCCAAGTGAACCCAGGTGAAGCAAAGGCGAGGTCACCTTACTGCCAACGCAATGCAGCCACATGTCTTGCCCTTCCCAGCTACTGAAGGCTCTGGCCTTTAAAGGGCTAGTCCTTCCGAGTTTTGGCATTTCTTGAAGTTGGAACAGCTTTGGGGGCTGCGTGACTGTGACTTTAATGGGGGAAGGCAGATTAGAGTGTGGTGAGACTAGAGTCCTCGGGGGTCTGTGTTCCTTAGGAATGGGTGTCTTCTGAAGTCTCTGCCAGTAACGGGGGCAAGTCCTTATAACCCTTCCATGTTTGCTAATCGCTCACAGTGTGTCTGTGGCAGTGGTGACAGTCTATCAGAAATGTAAAAAGCTATTGGAGACTATGAAAAGGAAATGAAAATTAGTGTTAGATATATAAATACTGTCGACTGGCAGCTAATAATTGTGCATGTGGGCATGCACATGTATGCTCACACACATCTAAAAGTGCCTAGACAAAATTTAGTTGGAATGACCATCATAATAGAAGAGACATCTTCTGATGAATAACTGTTCAATGGTACAAACAGTAGGTTCTCTGGGTTAGAGACTGAGAATATTTAAAAGACTTTATAGAGGAGTTGGGAAACCAGAGAGGGTAGAGGATGTGAAAATGGTGTGCTCAGAGGCACAGAAGTGTGAAAGTCCCATTTGTTCAGGATTTCAGGACTAGTGGGAAACAGGGTGGAAAGATAAAGCAGAGCTGGAATAGAATGTCAGCCGCTGCCTGCCCCACCCTAGCCGAGAAATAGATAATTGCAGATGGGAAGTCAGCAAGCCCACCTTGGCTCAGTCCCCAGGGGAGAGAAACCAAGCTTTTCTGCGTCTTAGGTGCCTCATCCCCTTATCTTGCTGGGGTCTGGAGCTCATGACAAAGGGTTTGACAATAACTTGGCAAGCCGGGAAGCTGTTGGTTAAGTCCTGGGACAGAAGTGTTGTGATTTTAAGAGTAATGTCTTTACCATGTGGATTCTCACCACCCCTGTCCCAACTGTCAGACACATTCTTGAGGTTTTCCTAGTGATTATGAAGGAAACAGCTATTTTGTTTCCCCTTCACATACATCTACTAGTCAGCAACAATCCCCAAGTATCAACCTCTTATGCCCAGCTCCTTACACAGTCAGACTTCTGCGCGAAGCCCGCCTAGATAAGGTGTAATCTCTGCTCGTGGGGCAGAAGGAAACCGTTTAGTCTGTTTTTAACATTTTATTTGTATTTTGGCTGCCCTGGGTCTTGTGGTGAGCCGGGACACTCTCGAGTTGCGACATGCAGGCTTCTCACCGCGGCGGTTTCTCTTGCTGCGGAGCAGGCTCTTGAGCGGGCCCTGTAGTTGCGGTACACGGGCTTAGTTGCTCCTCAGCAAGTGGAATCAAATCCTTGTCCCCTCCTCTGGCAGGCAGATTCCTAACTGCTGGACCACCAAGGAAGTCCCGTTTACAACTTGAACTGTGGCTTTCTGGCCCAGAGTTCCTTGGCCTAAGTGTTAGTTGCTTCAGTTCAGTTCAGTTGCTCAGTCGTGTCTGACTCTTTGCGACCCCATGAATCACAGCACGCCAGGCCTCCCTGTCCATCATCAACTCCCAGAGTTCACTCAGACTCATGTCCATCGAGTCAGTGATGCCATCCAGCCACCTCATCCTCTGTCATTCCCTTCTCCTCCTGCCCCCAATCCCTCCCAGCATCAAAGTAGTCGTGTCTAATTCTTTGCAACCCCTTGGACTAGGTTCTTTACCCTCTGAGCCACCAGGGAAGAAGCGCTCCTTGGCCTAAACGCCTTTGTAATTCATGAGCACCTTCTCCCTAGTAAGATTTCTTTTTGTACAGAGGCTGTTTCTTCAGTTAATAAAATACTGGTAGATGTTTCTGTGGGTACTGCTTTGCAGATGTGGTTGAACAAGAGGAACATAGCACCAAAAAACGCTCTCGCTGTGGTAAATAGCTTCATAGAACACAGACCTGGGGGATTCTGAAACTAGAACATTCTAGGTTCAGATTTTACCTCTTCTGTATGAAATAGGTCTGGTCATTAGTTCTTCACGAAGTTATTGTATTGATTAGGAACAGTATACATAAAAGCACCTGATATTCAGTAGAGAGTAGACATTGTAAATAACGTCTACATTTTATATCAGTTCCTCCTCCTGAGCGGGGGTTTGCTATGTTGTGTTGATTCTGTTTGAGATGGTTTTAAATTAAGAAGGTGGCACAGTTGATGGCAACCACCCCAGGCAATGTTCTCTGCAAGCAGTGACCCCACGAAGCCAGCAGGCAGGGGCAGGGGCCAGGCCTTGTGCAGACTCAATCTCCCACAGTTGCTGACAGGAAAAAAGAAAATCTTTTTTAGTTTTGCTTTGCTGAGAAGGTGGTGCTGAATGCTTGCTTCCACTGGGAACTCAGTTTCAGTGAGCAGCGGATCTCAGTAAGTGGGGTCACACCGCTGCTTTTCTAAAAGGAGACGAGTTTCTGTTTTTATTAATCATGGAACTGACGTGAGCCTGGCGGGATTTGTAAAAGGAAACAGGTTCATGTTCCTTCTTGCTGTATCCACTGCCTTCTAGAAATTAAGAGAGAGGAAGAGAGTTTTTTGTTTTTGTTTTTTCCAGTTGGGAGACCATACCCTCTTCTGGTTTAAAACAAGCAACCTCATGTTATTGGAGACCTGCCATTTGTGAGTTTCTGGAATAAAAGGAATTCTCAGATTTTTGTCTGCTGTCATTATTGAAGGAAAGTAGCAAAGCCATGATGCCAAGAGATGCCTAAAATAGCTGTGCATGTAATTATGGGTTCTATATGCTTCCTTGTCACAAGCTTGGAATTATGCTCTTCTTGGAGTTGAATCTAATATTAAAGACCATTGATGTGGATGGACAAGGAGAGGTTTTTAGTCTATACTGAGGTTTTCTAATATATATTCAGTTCAGTTGCTCAGTTGTGTCCGACTCTTTGTGACCCCATGGAGTACAGCATGCCAGGCCTCCCTGTCCATCGCCAACTCCCGGAGTTTACTCAAACTCATGTCCATCGAGTCGGTGATGCCATCCAACCATCTCATCCTTTGTTGTCCCCTTCTCCTTCTGACCCCAGTCCCTCCCAGCATCAGGGTCTTTTCAAATGAGTCAGCTCTTCACATCAGGTGGCCAAAGTATTGGAGTTTCAGCTTCAACATCAGTCCTTCCAATGAACACCCAGGACTAATCTGCTTTAGGATGGACTGGTTGGATCTCCTTGTAGTCCAAGGGACTCTCAAGAGTCTTCTCCAATACCACAGTTCAAAAACATCAATTCGTTGGCGCTCAGCTTTCTTTACAGTCCAATTCTCACAGTGCAGCTTATTTTGATATAGTGAGATACAACAATAATCTCAACGTAAAACCCGTGTTGGGCGAAAAGAGTATTAGGATTGGAATGAACTTTTTTTTTTTTTTTTATAAAAACTATTATCTGCAAAATTTCTGTAAACAGCAGTTACTCCTTATCCTTTTGAACTTGGTTTGACCACTCCATTTTTCTTTAACATGCAACCTTCTTACACACACAACTGATTGTATGACGTGAAGGACAGCCTCATAGAGCACCATGATGGAGCAGTGATTATGTTTTTGCAAGTTGGAGGCTGCAGAGGTTTGTGGTCCTTTTTTTTTTTTTTTTTTTTTGCCTGTTGAGTGTTCTGCAACAATAACCAAGTAGCCTCTAGGGGGCAGCGTAACGCCAGTTAAAACCGCTGTGCCTGGGGCTGTTGGTGGGGTTTTCTGATTCATTGTCCAGCCCTTCTTGGTCCATGATGCAGCATCCCTGCCTCTCCTGGCCACGCTCTCTCTCTAGACCTTGCCAAGGTGGGGATGTTTACCATTAAGCCTCTAATACCCTGCTTTCCTCCACTCACCCTGTTCTTTTCCATACTCTTAAGCTCCCCTGGTCTACTTTGTACCACATGATACAGCAAACAAGTCCCGTGTCAGCTTAATGATTGTTTGCTGTCGTTTCACAACCAGCTGTACCTGTCCTTTGGGCAGGAGCGACCTGTTATGTCTTTGTGTGTCTCGTAATACCAGGACTGCCCTGGAGGCCTAAATAAATCCTTGGCCACAGCTGGATTATTCCTTAGTCTGTAGTGAGTACTTGATGGGTATTTGCTGACTTGATTGTTGAGATGGTCTTGTAAGTATTTTCTTTGCTTCACTTGTTTCTGAAATGCATGCATTCTCACGTGCTTTCTGGTTTGTTTCAGATTGAGATGCAAGATAGAAGGGCTTTCAAATTAAGCCCAGAGGTGGAATGGAAAAGATTAATGCTGGTGCCAGAGATGCGTATTTGCGTCTAGGTTCTTCCTATTCTCAGCCCTAATTTTTCTCACCCAAAAAGTGGGGCTGTCTAAGCTGATCAGATAATTTACCCTCTGACCTGGAGCACTTTTGAGAGTGAAGGAGGACATTTAAAAATATTGATAGTCACATAGTTGTCGTTGTTCAGTCACTCAGTTGTGCCCGACTCTTTGCAACCCCATGGACTGCAGCACGCCAGGCTTCCCTGTCTTTCACCATCTCTCGGAGCTTGCTCAAACTCATGTCCATTGAGTCGGTGATGCCATCCAACCATCTCATCCTCTGTCATCTCCTTCTCCTCATGCCCTCAATCTTTCCCAGCATCAGGGTCTTTTCTGATGTTGGCTCTTTGTATCAGGTGGCCAAAGGATTGGAGCTTCAACTTCAGCATCAGTCCTTCCAATGAATATTCAGGACTTAGTTCCTTTAGGATGGACTGGTTGGATCTCCTTGCAGTCCAAGGGACTCTCAAGAGTCTTCTCCAGCACCACAGTTTGAAGGCATCATAGTCCTTAGAAGTATTTATTGACTGGGGAATGGTTTTTATATTGTATCTTGTGGCTTGCATATGAAAGTGTTCTATTTAAAAATTATTTTCAAAATAACATTTCCAACGAAATATTAAAATAACAAATAGGACAGCCTGTCAGTGGGTTCAGTGGGTTGGCATGCTAGAACAGCATATGGTGTTTCAAAGAATCGGGTCAAGTGATACATGTAAAGCGCCTAGTGCCATGCTTGGGACACACAGTGTGTTTAGGAAATGTTTATCCCTTATGGAATAAGATTAGACAAAGAAGCAGTGACAGCAATAAACAAAGACCAATAGGATTTTTAAAGAGACCACTGCAAGGAGGGCGTTTTTCTAGCTCTCCAGATCCTGACAACACAATGTGAGTTTTGTCCAGCTCTAGCAGGAAAATACAGATTGAAGAACATGGTTCTGCTTGTATGTGGTCAGACAGCTGTCTCAGCAGTAGAGAACTTACCCAAGGAGAGCTCTACCTTTCAGGTGATATTGTGGCTGCCCTGTGAGCACAGAGCTCTTCCCCTCACTTGTGAATTTGTCACTACTTCTGGGCAACTTGCCTGGAAAGCTGGAGGAATCCAGCCTTGGCACCCCTCTTCTTCAAAAGCCATCCTGCTGTTTAGGGGTCTGAACTCAGCAGTTGTGCTTAAATACTAGGTTTACCCAAAACTTGATAGTTTGAGCTGTAAAATACATACCTACCATGAAGGTTGGTATCCCCTGGTCAGTCGTGCCTGACTCTTTGCAACCCCGTGGACTGTAGCCCGCCAGGCGCCTCTGTACATGGGATTCTCCAGGCAAGAATACTGGAGTGGGTTGCCATGCCCACCTCCAGGGAATCTTCCCGACCTAGGGATCAAACCTGCATCTCTTACTTCTCCCTGCATTGGCAAGGGGATTCTTTACCACTAGTGCCACCTGGGAATCCCCCAGAGGTTTCTGTGCTTGCCACTTCCTGGTGTGATGGAGCATTCAGGGAGTGCCCTGTGGCCTCCTGGACGTGGGGAAGGGTCTGCACGTGGTGAATAGCAATGTGTGGCAGGAGAATCAGGCTGGGAGCGGGTGGTGTTGGGGGCCAGCACTCTGCAGGGCTCCTCACAGCCTCCTCTTTCTCCAGGTACGTGTACATCCCAGCGGGTGGATCACAGCATGGTCTGCTGGGGGCCCTTTTCTCCACTGCGATGACGTTCGCGTTTGTGAGCTTCTGGCACGGCGGGAACGACTACCTGTGGTGCTGGGCCACCCTCAACTGGCTGGGGGTCACCGTGGAGAACGGCGTCCAGAAGCTCGCGCAGAGGCCACGTGTCCAGCACAGCTTGGTGAGCAGGGCCTGGCTTGTGCGGCAGGGGCAGCCAAGCTGGGTGGACTGGGTTTGGGAGGGGAGACGGTCATCACATTTACCTGCATCGTGGGCCATTTCTGCCAGATTGGCTCAACATCCAGTGTGTTCCCGGAGACAGGACAGCTGAACAAGAGGTGGTAACTCAGACGGTAAGGCGTCTGCCTACAGTGCGGGAGACCTGGGTTCGCTCCCTGAGTCGGAAAGATCCCCTGGAGAAGGGAAAGGCTACCCGCTCAGTACCTTGCCTGGAAAATGCCATGGATGGAGGAGCCTGGTGGGCTACAGACCATGGGATCGCAGAGTCGGACACGACTGAACAACCTCACTGGTTCACTGCCTGTAACTATAAAATAATACATATTTATTATATTAGAATTAGAAAATTCAAATGAGTATAAGGCAGATGTCTCCTCAAGAGAAACCACTGTTAAATCCCTTCTAAATTATTTTTTTGAACAAAACCTGTTTTAGTTACTGTGTTTTTGACTGCTCGGTGTCGTCTTTGTTGTGTGTGGACTTTCTCTGGTTGTGGCGAGTGGAGGCTCCTCTCTTGTGCACAGGCTCAGTTGCCCCACTGCATGTGGGAATCTTAATTCCTGGACCAGGGATCGAATCCATGTCCCTGCATTGCAAAGTGGATTCTTTCTTTCATTTTTCAGTGAAGGGTAGTTATGATAATGTGCTGCTTTCTGCCATATATCAACGTGGATCAGCCGTAGGTGTGCATAGGCCCCTTCCCCGTTGAGCCTCCCTCCACCTCCCACCCCATCCCGCCCCTCTAGGCTGGCCCAGAGCCCCGGTTTGAGCTTCCTGAGTCATACAGCAAATCCCCACTGGCGCTCTGTCTTGCAGTTGTTGGTGTACGTGTTCTGTGCTCTGTGTCCATTTGTTTTGCCCGCTCCTTCCTACCCCCGCCCCCACCGTGTCCAGAAATCTGTTCTCTGTGCTTCATCTCCACTCCTGCCCTGCAAATAGGTTCATCGGTAGCAAGGTGGATTCCTGACCACTGGACCGCCAGGGAAGTCGCTCTTTCTTCTAAATTTTTTCTCTCCTCTCTCTACACACGCACCCACGTACATCGCACACACATACATGTTTAACATTTAAAACATACCATTATCCTAGAGATACAGTTGTATCAGGACTCTTTTCTATGTCATCAAATACATTTCTAACAACCCTTTTTAATGGTGTTAGAGTTCCATTATGTGGCTATACCATAATTCATTTAATCAGTCTCTTATCATTAACATATTATTCTAATCTTTTTACAGTTAGCAGTTGCACTGAGATGACTTTCATAACAAGGGTAAATTCTTGCATGTTTAACGTTGCTAAGTTAAAGATTTTTCTTACTTTTAAAGTTTGCATGCCTGCTGCTCACCTGTTCCTTAACTGCCCAGTAGATAAAGTTTGCCAGTTTGCATTCCTACCAACCGTGCCTGAGAATGCCCTTGCCAATCCTGAGTAGTACTGATATTTTTAATCTTTGCTATTTTGATAGGTTTTAGCAGCATAAAAATCAGCTAAGGATTTAAGACGCATTCACACCCTTTAGGAAAATAACTTGGGAAATTAAGCATTTTTCTTTACACACATGTTTAGGTGATTTAAAAGTATGAGCAAATGTTTTGCCATGTAAATGTGGCAAAGGATGTATTAGAATCTTACAGGAATCTTCAATTCTGAATATGCCGCTATATTCCGATAACTCTGACAAAAGTAGCTAAAAAGAAATATGCTATTATCAGTGTTGATGGCAGGCAGTAAAACACAAAAAATTTACTGGGAAATGATTGATGTAAGTAAACTCCCCCAGTATTTGCAGCTAAAGCAAATATATTTCAAAAAGTCAACATCACCAAAATAGAATACATTTGAGTGTTTTTCTATAAAGATAGCTCTGTGTGTGTGTGTGTTTGTGTGTACGCTCAGTTGTGTCTGACTCTGTGACCCCATGGATTGATTGTAGCCCACCAGGCTCCTCTGTCTAAGGATTTAGATTTCAATAAAAACTGAATCAAAGCACATAGCAAAAAATCACTCCTAAAGGAATGTAAGTATGTTCGTATANTCCATTTGTTTTGCCCGCTCCTTCCTACCCCCGCCCCCACCGTGTCCAGAAATCTGTTCTCTGTGCTTCATCTCCACTCCTGCCCTGCAAATAGGTTCATCGGTAGCAAGGTGGATTCCTGACCACTGGACCGCCAGGGAAGTCGCTCTTTCTTCTAAATTTTTTCTCTCCTCTCTCTACACACGCACCCACGTACATCGCACACACATACATGTTTAACATTTAAAACATACCATTATCCTAGAGATACAGTTGTATCAGGACTCTTTTCTATGTCATCAAATACATTTCTAACAACCCTTTTTAATGGTGTTAGAGTTCCATTATGTGGCTATACCATAATTCATTTAATCAGTCTCTTATCATTAACATATTATTCTAATCTTTTTACAGTTAGCAGTTGCACTGAGATGACTTTCATAACAAGGGTAAATTCTTGCATGTTTAACGTTGCTAAGTTAAAGATTTTTCTTACTTTTAAAGTTTGCATGCCTGCTGCTCACCTGTTCCTTAACTGCCCAGTAGATAAAGTTTGCCAGTTTGCATTCCTACCAACCGTGCCTGAGAATGCCCTTGCCAATCCTGAGTAGTACTGATATTTTTAATCTTTGCTATTTTGATAGGTTTTAGCAGCATAAAAATCAGCTAAGGATTTAAGACGCATTCACACCCTTTAGGAAAATAACTTGGGAAATTAAGCATTTTTCTTTACACACATGTTTAGGTGATTTAAAAGTATGAGCAAATGTTTTGCCATGTAAATGTGGCAAAGGATGTATTAGAATCTTACAGGAATCTTCAATTCTGAATATGCCGCTATATTCCGATAACTCTGACAAAAGTAGCTAAAAAGAAATATGCTATTATCAGTGTTGATGGCAGGCAGTAAAACACAAAAAATTTACTGGGAAATGATTGATGTAAGTAAACTCCCCCAGTATTTGCAGCTAAAGCAAATATATTTCAAAAAGTCAACATCACCAAAATAGAATACATTTGAGTGTTTTTCTATAAAGATAGCTCTGTGTGTGTGTGTGTTTGTGTGTACGCTCAGTTGTGTCTGACTCTGTGACCCCATGGATTGATTGTAGCCCACCAGGCTCCTCTGTCTAAGGATTTAGATTTCAATAAAAACTGAATCAAAGCACATAGCAAAAAATCACTCCTAAAGGAATGTAAGTATGTTCGTATATGTTTAAAGATAAATATTTTATTCAGTTCTAGTACCCAGCACCCAGCGGGAAAGAAATGTCAGTGAATTCCAATAGAAAGTGGAATTTCAATGAGAGTCATGGCTTTGTAACACAAAGAAAAAACATAAAAAGTGGCATAATAAAGGTTACACACTTCACCCTTCAAATCTGAGTAGTCTTCCCCAAAGCAGGAACCGCGTCAGCCATGAAGGCCAGAAAATTATTTTCAGCCCAGATTGAAGCCCTGTAACACATTTCCATGTACCCTCATAAAGGATCTGACATTAACCTTGAACTTAATCTTAAGAGTTCTGTGGACTTTGAGCCATGGATTGTATTACTAATAAATTTAAGAATCTAAAATATTAAGAGTAACCCAAACTGTGCGATGTAACCTATGACTTATTAGAAAAAAAAGTGTTAGTTGCTCAGTCGTGTCCAACTCTTTGCGGCCCCATGGACTATAGTCCGCCAGGCTCCTGTCACTGTCCATGGGATTCTCCAGGCAAGAATACTGGAGTGGGTAGCCATTCCCTTCTCCAGGGGTCTTCCTGACCCAGGGATCAAACCCAGGTCTCGTTCATTGCAGGCAGATTCTTTACCATCTGAGCCACCAGAGAAAGCCTTACGGCTTATTAGTTTTGGCTAAAAATGGAGGAAGGCAGTAAAAAGACTTGCTCACAGGGTGAAGCCCTTGAATGTCTGCTCTCCACATCACAGCTCACTCCAGGACCTTCATGTGTTTACCTCATTTGAGCTTCTGCCCACAGTTCAAGTACCTAGGTGTATAATCATTTTTGAACATGCAATTTTGGGGGGTAAGATTTATGTCTTGTATATTGCAGATATGGTGTTTAGTTTACTTATTTATTGAGCAAGGACACATTTTGTAAAACTTGTTTTTAGCACCTGTCTTGCCTCTTGACAGCCTGGTGATTACTTATGGCTATTTAGACTCAGGAGTTCCTTAAGTTCAAGGTCAAGGCCCTGTTATTATTTGTATTCTGTGTGGTTAGCTGTGTGTCTGAGTTCATTTCAGTATGTTAGTACACAATTAAGGCTTCTAAGTTGGGCTTGTTCTTTAGTTCTTTTTCCACCTGTCCACTCAAGGAGTTTTCCTCCATTACTCTGTTTCTTATACAGTTCAGTACAGATGCTGTTTTCCTTCCAAAAAACACGGCTGGCATTCCAGATGTACATAGCCTTCTGAATAAACAGTTTCCCTACTTGAGTTACCTCCTTCTTTCTCTCTTCACGAATCCATTTCCCATTTTTTGTGTCTTCTTCTTTAACCCCAAAGCTCTGCCTGGGGCACAAGAGATAGTAAGATTTTTTTTCGCCATGCTGAGTGGCTTGTGGGATCTTAATTCCCCAACCAGGGATCAAACCCAGGCCTTTGGCAGTGAGAACACAGAGTCCTAACCACTGGACCTCCAGGGAATTCCCTGGAGTGGGATTTTATTTCTTGGTGACCGTTGAACAATCAGTCAGAGCTGAGTGCTGAAAATCGGAAGCCCTTTGACATTCCAGGCAGGACTCTCCTGCTGAACTTTATGCAGGAGTGGAAATGTCCATTGTGTTTTCCAATCCAGGTAGTCATGAGCCACACTGAATGCTTGAAATGTGGCTATCATCACTGAGAAACTAATTTTTAAATTTATTTAATTAATTTGAATCTAGGTAGCCCCTGTGNTTAACCCCAAAGCTCTGCCTGGGGCACAAGAGATAGTAAGATTTTTTTTCGCCATGCTGAGTGGCTTGTGGGATCTTAATTCCCCAACCAGGGATCAAACCCAGGCCTTTGGCAGTGAGAACACAGAGTCCTAACCACTGGACCTCCAGGGAATTCCCTGGAGTGGGATTTTATTTCTTGGTGACCGTTGAACAATCAGTCAGAGCTGAGTGCTGAAAATCGGAAGCCCTTTGACATTCCAGGCAGGACTCTCCTGCTGAACTTTATGCAGGAGTGGAAATGTCCATTGTGTTTTCCAATCCAGGTAGTCATGAGCCACACTGAATGCTTGAAATGTGGCTATCATCACTGAGAAACTAATTTTTAAATTTATTTAATTAATTTGAATCTAGGTAGCCCCTGTGTTCTTTGGAAGGAATGATGCTAAAGCTGAAACTCCAGTACTTTGACCACCTCATGCGAAGAATTGACTCATTGGAAAAGACTCTGATGCTGGGAGGGATTGGGGGCAGGAGGAGAAGGGGATGACAGAAGATAAGATGGCTGGATGGCATCACGGACTCGATGGGTGTGAGTCTGAGTGAACTCTGGGAGTTGGTGATGGACAGGGAGGCCTGGCGTGCTGCGATTCATGGGGTCGCAAAGAGTTGGACACGACTGAACTGAACTGAGCCCCCACGTGGCTAGTGGTTTCCATTTTGGGCAGTATAGTTCCAGAATGTATCCCTTTTCTAGAAAGAAGAAAAAATAGAAGAATATAGTGTTTGACTCTGCTGTAATTTAGGAAGGCTTTTATTGCTGATGCGATGCCTCATATATGCAGCTGGCTACTGAACCTCTCTCCTCTTGACCATCTCACAGATGTCTCAGACTTAGCATGTGGAGTACTGACTTGGTGAACCACCCGGTCCCCAATAATTCCAGCTGGCTCCTCTCCCTCCAGCATTCTCTACTTCTGCAAAAGCCACCGTCATCTCGCTAGTCTCCCGAGGCCAGGCCCCTCAAGTTGCCCTTTGTGCCTTTCTCTCTCGCAGTCCTACCTGTACGTGCTGTACTCTCCACCTCCCAGGTAGGTCTTAATTTCTAAAAACTGTTTCCACTTCCACTGAGTCTTCTAACCCCACTGTTACCATTTCTTGCCCAGTCTACCAAAGAGCTGTGAACTGGTCTCCCTGCTTCCACTTGCCTTCTTCAGTTCGTTATCCTCACAGTGCTGAGTGATGCTTCTCAATACATAACCTAACCAATTAGCCTCCAATTAAAATAAATAAATACAAAAGAATAAATACCTAGCCATGTTGTTGTCCTTAAAAGTCTCTAGAGGCATCCCATTTTCCTGGGACTCAGTCCCCAGTATTGAAGATGGCCTGTAAGACCTGGGCTGGTCCTAGTCTTGCTCTCTCTCTGCATCCGCTCTGGTTCTCTCCTCTCACACCCTGTTCCTCACACCTGGCCCCTCCAGCCCCAGCTCCCTGGCACAGGCTCTTCCATCTCCAGGACACTCCTATTCCTTTCTCTCCTTTTCATCTTTCCTACTTCAGCTTGAATGACAGCTTGCTTGGGTACCGTTTACTGATTCCTCCTAAGTCAATCAGGTCCCAACTGGTAACCCCTTTGGGGTACCTTGTATGTGGTCTCTTCAGCTGTTCTTATCACAGTTACAAGGAAATGTTCTTTATACAATAGCTTGTTTAATCCTATCTCCCTCTCTGAACTGGTAAGCCTCTTGATGTCAGAAATCTATTTCTGTTGCCAAAAATTCTTGGCTCTGTGTGCACCAATGTCAAACAGAAATATGGAGACAGTTATGGAGGAGAAGGAAAGAGTGGTTTTATTACTTTGCCAGGCAGAGGGGGAACACGGTAGGCTGGCACCTCAAGAACTGTGTCCCCCTCCTGGGTGAGCTGGGAGAGGTTATATCGTCAGACAGGGGTATGTGATAAGGATCAAGGCAATAACTGTCTTCAGCCCTTCTTCTGCAGAGTTTCGAAAGGATGGCATTGCTGACGAGATTTCAGTGTCATGGAGAGCAGATGGGGAAAAAGTGGAAAAAATGACAGATTTTATTTTTTTGGTCTCTAAAATCACTATGGATGGTGACGGCAGGCATGAACTTAAAAGATGCTTGCTCCTTGGAAGAAAAGCTATGACAAACCTAGACAGCATGTTAAAAAGCAGAGACATCACTTTGCTTTCAAGATCTGTATAGTCAAAACTGGTTTTTCCAGTAGTCATGTATAGATGCGAAAGTTGGACCATAAGGAAAGCTGAGTGCTGAAGAATTGGTGCTTTAGAACTGTGGTGCTAGAGAAGATTCTTGAGAGTCCCTTGGACAGCAAGGAGATCAAACCAGGCAATCTTAAAGGAAATCAGTCCTGAATATTCACTGGAAGGACTGATACTGAAACTCCAACACTTTGGCCACCTGATGCGAAGAGCCAACTCATTGGAAAAGACCCTGATGCTGGGAAAGACTGAAGGCAGAAGGGGACGACAGAGGGTGAGATAGTTGGATGGCATCACCGACTCAATGGACATGAATCTGAACAAACTGCGAATTACTGAAGGACAGGGAAGCCAGCACGCTGTAATTCATGGGGTTGCAGAGAGTCGGACACAATTTAGCGACTGAACAGCAACGAAGGGCCTTGAGTGCTCTGACTCCTAATCTTGATGAGCCTTTCTGGCCCCTTTAATCTTACCTCGGGTGGTTTCATTGCTGCTTCTCCTTTGATTAGCAACTGTTCTACCTGTTGGAACTCAGAGAAGGTCAGGGAGGCTGGAGTCTTCAGGCAAAGGAGACAAAAAGGCTTTTGTGCCCAGGAGCCCCACAGGGCCCTGCTTGGCCTCGTATCCTTGACACACAGCATGATGCCCGGCACAGTGTGAGCATGCAGTATATACTTGTTGAATGAATGAAGGAGTGAATACATTTTCTGACTTTACTGAGGGGCTTGCAAGAGGAAATAAGCTTATGCAGCAGCTTGAGCAATGTCGATTGGATACTGGAAGAACTCACTAAAACTGAGGCTTACTGAACATTATACAGGGAGATTCTCTTGTAGCAGGATAAATACTAATTGGTCTAGTAATGGTAAAATGCTACTTTAATGTTCACTGTGTGTGTGTGTGTGTGTGTGAGAGAGAGAGAGAGAGAGAGAAAGGGGTAGGGAGCAATTAACCTTCCTGGTACCCAGCTGCTTTGTGAGAGAGGGGGATTATTGGCTGTGACTCACTGAGGCCCAGAGCTGACAAAAGGCATTTTGACAAAGTACCAAGCAGGGTGGATGAAGAGGAGTTACTGCTAAAGCAACACGCTTTTTCTCTGTTTAAGTACTCTCCTGGGGAACTAGAATTTGTGTTCAGCATGGAAATCTTTTAATAAGTGGAAACATTTTGAAGCATCAGTAGAGAGACACTACTTGCCGATTCTTGGTTTGATCTCTGCTTTGAAAGAAGACACCTTCAGGCTGCTTGTTAGTCATTCCTACACAAAGGAGAAGCTACATCCCAAGCTGCTCACCTACCCCACCTCTGATTTCCATTTCAATGAATAATTTAAATATGTCCTCCTCCCCAGCCCTTGTCCCCTCTTCTTTGCCCCAAGAGCGTCCTGCTGAGCTGATTGATGTTCTTTCTGAAGCAGTAAAATATCTATCTATAGACTTAATTAAGAAAACATGCTGCCAGTGAAAGTCATGGAGGGTCCGGCTCATGGTTCTCAGAGGGACCTGATGGTTTTATGTGTCAGAAAGACCGCAAAGCTCTGTGGTGATGTCCATTTCAGTTTATCAACTATGTTGATCGGTTTGATTTTGAAGAGGAAATTGAGAGATCAGTCAACTTGAGAGGATAATAGATTGTAAAACTATAACATGATCTACCCAGTGATTTCCTAGTTTGGTGGAATCCTAACTCATCACCTGGCAGTTGGCTTGGTTAGAAAACCTTTTCACTGGAAGTCAATAATCAGAGCCCCAACTCACTCACTGAAGAACTACAAAGCAAACTGGTCTGAGAAGAGTTGTTCTGTTGGACGATGACTCATGATCTTCCGTTCGTCCTCCACGTGGATCCATTTCAACAAAGATCAAGTGCTAACTGTCAATAATCACTTTTCTTCAGACCATAACCCTTCTTAGACTGAGCCCATTTAGGCAGAGCCAGCCTTGTTGCTCATCTAGGAAAAAATTTCAGCACCCTTTGTGGGAGACACATTGCATCTGGAGAACTCTTATTAGTGAAAGACATGTCCCGTCCCCCCCCCCCTTTTTTGCATATACTTTCAGTGCTTCAATGCATACGGTGCACTGGTCTATCAATATATGGTGGTTATTAGTCAATTCCACCCTTTTATGAACAAGGTATCTTGCCTGGTCTCTTGACAGGATGATCATCTTTGCAGTAGCTGCTTTGGGTTAAACAGACAGTGAAACCATGGAATGAGGAACACCTTTTCTCTGAGAGGAGCTAAGGGTTTATATTTTTTTAATAAATGGACTTATCTTTATAAACATAAAATACTGATTGACCTATTCTTTCCAGACATTGTGCAGAAGAAGAGGTCTGAGCTAGGGACAGATGTTTGAGAGGATGTAGCTTATATTTCGGAGCCATGAAAATGTCTGGGACTTTCTCAAGAGAAAGAGGTACAGAAAGAGAAGAAAAGGTAACTGCCTAAAAATGACTCCAAGGACACCAACATTGAGAAGTCTGATGGAGAAAGAGGGGCCGAGAGGTGGGAGGGAAATACAGGGGATGATCTCAGAGAGATGAAGAAAAAGAAGCTATTTCAGAGAGGGAGTGGAGTGGTCCACGGTGTTGATGCTATTAGGGGGCAAAGTAAGGCGAGATTAAAGAAGGATTATGGCTCCATGTCAGAGTGCTAACGTAAAAGAAAAGAGCAGTGAGTTGTTGTCCCCAGCCCCATGAGTTTGTGATTCGGTTGCAGAGGCAAGATGTGTGCAAACCAGCTGAAGACCAGTATTTAAGACATGATGTGCAGAGACCAGACTGAGTCCTGGAGGCAGCTGATGTTCCTGAGGTGGCAGAGTGAGCCAGTCTTTTAGGATGGTTTATTTAAAGAGCTGGGGCTTGAGTAGGACTCGGAAGATGTAAGATGGGATTATGATAGGTCAGTAGAGAGAAGACAGGCTCGAGGCGTGGGGAATAGCACATACAACCCGAAGTCAGGAGTGGGCATGCTGTGTTCAGGTGAGGAAGCTGCCTTGACAGTCAAGGGGCTGTCACCGGGGAGAACGGAGGAAAAGAGGTTAGACCAAGTAGTCCCCACTCGAAAGAGATCTGAATTAAAAATACAGAAATGCAAGCTGCTTAACCAAACAGGAGAGCATTAAGTTAACATATTGATCCCACACATCCAATTAGCCTGCTGTACCAGCTTGCTCGCCCTCACCAGGACCCCTAGGTCTGGAAAGAGCAATGCCCGTTGTTGTGAACAGTGTGTTCCCTGGTGGATGACGACATGTTGGCACCCCCCTCATTGTCTCCCACCCCGAAGGATCATTAACGACTTGGGGAACGCTGTGCCGTTCCCTGGCTGTACTGTACGTTTTCTTCTCTGGGGGAATACAAGCCCATGGTTTAACCCCTCTTGGTCTGAGTGGGAGAACTCTGCAAATCATTCCACCTGTTAGTTCAAACATGTTTAGGAAGACAAAAGCACTTTTAAAGGTTCTCTTAAGCTTCCCATTACTAAGTCTGCTGACAGCATAGAGTCTTGGAATAGAGCCAGATTTCAGGGATTCAGACCCTGGGGTCTGGCGGCTCTGGAGTTTCTGCAGCCTCGCCTGTCCCTCCCAGTTTAGGCTTGAGCTGGGCAGCAGCTGCTGACTCATCGTTGCTGTGGCCCTGGGATTCCTGTCCGTTCTCCCCTCTTAAGCGCATAGCACAAACCCTTACCCTGGGGAACTGTAGCCTTGGAAAAGAGTACTGAGCCAAAGATGAGATCCATGGCTTGAATGGAAGTAGTTGAAACAGGCTTGTCCAGGTGGCTTGTGAGATGAGGTTCTTTACCTGAGAGACCCTGATTTCTGCTTCTGCAGCACAGATAAGTGGTGGTCCCTCTAATCAGGCTTGCCTCTCTGATAGCTCAGTTGGTAAAAGAATCTGCCTGCAATGCAGGAGACCCTGGTTCGATTCCTGGGTTGAGGAGGTCCGCTAGAGAAGGGACTGGCTCCCTACTCCAGTATTCTGGCCTGGAGAATTCCATGAACTATATAGTCCACCGGGTCGCAAAGAGTCAGACAGGACTGAGCAACTTTCAGTCCACTCTGACCACAGTGTAGTGCCTAGCAGTTTTCTAGGGATGGACTTAGGAAGAAGCACAGTCTTACTATGTACCTGCTGAAGCATTGGGATATGCCTTTCTGAATCTGGATCTCTTTTTTTCCTCCCAGAAAATCCAAATTACTGACTGAAGGTGGCAGAGCTTGAGTTTTCAGTGTTCTACTATCAGTGGAGGGGTAAAATAGCCCCTTCTTCCCCAAATAATATGCACATACTTAGTACAATGTGTTTTTACAATGTATATTTATTTACAATGTATGCTTATTATGTATAATGTATGTTGGGTATATGTGTTGTGACTGTATACAGCATATATATAGACACACATACATGGTACATTTTTATATGTGCATATGTATGTGTGTATATATTCATTTTTTAAAGCTCTGAGAAGTCAGAAATGTGCAAGACTTCCAAAATATCTCACATTCCTTCCAGGGCCTAGAAATAAAAGCTGCTTAAAAAAGCATATTGAACAGCTGCTGGCCTTGTTTGAGATGAGCTGGATTGGAATAAATGTACTTGTGATCACCAGCATATATAGAAACACAAATTTAAGGTGGCTCTTGCTTTTTCCTCTGCTGTCAACCCTGTAATCCACTCAGTGGGCCAGAGTAAGAGTTGATACACAGGGGTCACTGTGTATCCCCTGAAGGGTGACAGGAAAGAATATAAGAGGTGCAGGACGTCTACCAAGCCAATTATTCAGCTATTGAAACTGATGATATTAAAATACTTTTTACTGTGAGGAGGTGAAGGATAAGGATATCAGGTACAATAAAAATTCATCTTTGATTTAGAAATACAAACAGAGAAGTGTGTGGAGGGTTATACACTAAAATGTCAATGATGGCTACCTATTTACTGGTAGGATTATTTGTAATGCATATTTTCTGGTTTTTGCTCACTTACATTTTCAACCTTTTCTATAGTGAATAGGTATTGTTACCTAATCAAAGGTTGTTGAGAGAAAAGGGAAGAGAGGAAACCCACTGTCAGGAAGCTTTGCTTAGCTGACCCTGGATCCTCGGTTCATGTTAGAAATTGGAGGTTAGTCATTCTTAGGAGTAGATGAACTTGAGATTATTGTCTACGCCATACAAGGAGCTCTGCCAGACTGCAGAGAGATCTTTCTCAGAGATCTTTCTCATTCCTTACGTTATCTACCCATCACAGCAACCCTTCAGGGCAAACGTTACTACCTCCAGTTTTACAGATAGGGAAACTAGAGACCGGGAGTGTAAGTAATTTGTTTAAGAACAGATGGTTGGTTTGATTAGAAAAGAGTCAAACTCGGTCACACATGATCTATTCGAGCTTCTTGGATTGCAGACAAGGAGCCTTCCCCGATGCTTTGCTCAAGTGACTCTTCTGCGTCCCATCTGCTTGATGCTTGTGCCCTCTGGCATTAGGTGAGCTGGCAAAACAGCCCTCAGTTCCTAGACCACTTGCGTTTTGACTGGCTCCACACAGCCTGTCTGTGGAATAGCTCTTCTGAAAAATTGGCCCAAGAGAAGTGAAAATGTTCCCCAAAGCACATCTACTGTGTGATTTTAATAAGTGTTAGTCGCTCAGTCATGTCCGACTCTTTGTGACCCCATGGACTGCAGCCCACCAGGCCCCTCTGTCCATGAGATTTTCCAGGCAAGGATACTGGAGTGGGGTGCCGTTTCCTTCTCCGGGGATCTTCCCGACCCAGGGATCGGACCCGGGTCTCCTGCACTGCAGGCAGATCTTTTACCGACTGAGCTACAAAATAAGTAGCGTCATTATCCCTGTTATACCGCGGGAAGAACTGAAACTCAGGAAGCTTAAAAAATACATGTTTATGATTCAAAACTCAAATATTCCACAAGCTTTCGTTTAGAAGAGCAGTCTCCATTCCTCCTGCTCTTATGTTCTTAACCCATCAGAAGAAACTTGAAGTCCTCTTAATTGTTTTTGGTATTTACCTCTGTCTTTCTAAAGTATATTCTATTACTCTTCATTTATGAATTATAAATAGTAACTACTTTCTACATGAGGTTTTAACCTCTTAGACCTCCTCCCCACTTCTCCTCCTAATGCAATAATCTCTGTTTTTTGTTAAATCAGAAGTCATTGTTTGCATTATCATTACTATGTTAAATGTGGCTCCCCCATTAGCTTCCAAACCAGCTAGTGTACTATAATTGCATTTCCTGTCTTAGTCAGCTGTCTCCCCAACTCAGATTAAGAATCGCCTTGCCTGTTTTGTTTGGGTAAGCGGTTTATTGTCATCATGTCTTTCCAAACTTTTCAGAATAGTATTCTATTTTGCATGTGGTCAGGCCTCTCTGGCAGTCTGTCAACTCTCTTCTTTAGCTGGAGAATCTTTCTTGAAGACCTCCCATCACCCCTTCCCACCTGGATTGTTTATCTTCAGATCTGCTGTACAGCTCATGAGAGGGAAGTGAATGAGCAAAGTGATGGGTATATTAGAGGAACTTCATCATGACTTGTCCCCTCTCCTTTCTGCTAGGTTGTCTTGGCCTCAGATCTCATTGTTTCTTTCCCCCCTTCCTTTGATTTGCTGGGTCACATCCTTCGGTAGCTTCCTGTGAAAAGAATCAAGAGAGAGAGAGAGAGCGCGCACGTGTCTGCGCGTGCGCACGCATACTAGTATTTCTAAAACTCTCTTTATACCCTCATATTTAATTGATTATCTGAGCACTGAATTTTAGGTTGAAAGGCAATTTATCCTGAAAACTTTTCAAGATACTGTCTTCTAGTTTTTAATGTTACTGTTGAGAAATGCCGTTTGATTCTTGATTCTTTGTGTGTAATCTGTTTTTCTCTCTAGAGGCTTAATGCGGATATCTTTGGTAATGCTGAAATGTCACTCTGCTTACTGCCCTTGACTTTAGAATCTCTCTAATGCAGTTTATTTATGGGAGAAAAGCTTCATTGTGTGTTGAGGTGGGGAGAAAGAGGGGCTTTTATCTTTGTGATCTGTATGCCCATAACCCAGCCTTTTAACGAATCTCTTTGCTTTTCCCCCCCATGGTTTACTGTGCCATCTGTGGTATATGGTGTCTCTGATGTCTGTTACTTCTGGGGACCTGGTATACAAATGACTTTCATCTCTTTGGCATCCAGTATTCAGGTTTCTCAGCTCTGTTAATTTATCCATCTGCTTTCTGTCTTATAAGGATGGTTTGACTTTGCTCATTTTCTGTTCCCTGTTCACTATTTGCTTCCATTCCCTGACTGTGGGAATTATACCTTTAAGAAGATTTATACCTTCTTAAATGTTTACTCCTCCTCTTAATGGGGTTTGTAAAGGGAGCAGAGATGTCTCATCTGTGTTTAACTGAATGTTGCTAAAAGAGTTTTTTGTGATGTCATTTGCTGAGTCACTTTGAAATGCTTTACCTATTTGTCAGTTGTAGGTTTCTAAATATCAAATTTGCTTTAAAAGCAGGCCTTGCCCTTAAGTGGTTGCTTTTGTGTTTGAACAGAATATAGCTGAGGCCATAGCTGTGACATCCTAGGCTTATTTAGTTGCCTCCAGGGACCTCAGTGCTGCCTAGAGAGGAAGGCTTCCAGTACCATGAGCCGTCATGACTTGGGTATGATGGTTACCTCCAGTCTGTCTTCCCACCTGTGTCCTTTGACTTGGTACTCAGGGGACACGGCCAAGCTCTAAGGTCATTCTGTGGAAAGATTCCTAGGTTTCCTTTTTTATTCTTTATGCAGTCATTCATGACTATATGGTCTTGGAGAAAAATACAGGTATGGCTGAAGTTCTTCTAAGATGCCCAGCACCTTGCTCATTCACTTCCCTCTCATGGAAGGTAGCCATTGTTATCAGCTTGCAATATAGCCTTACTCAGCTTTCCTACCTTGTGTATATATATGTGTGTATGTGTTTGTGTATGGTTAGAAATGTATCAGTATTCTAACATTTGCACTTGTTTCCTTCCTCACGGCGTGTTTTAAAGATAATTCTATATTAGAGAATGCAGAGCTGCATAACTGGACATATTATGGATGTGTCATGAATTGATGTATTCTATTTTTAAAGTTCTGCTATTGAAAATTTAGGTTGCTTCTAATTTATTTTTCTTTTGAAAACACAGCTTCAGTAGGATGCCTGTCCATGCCTCCTTTTCATCAAGTGTTTCTTTAGAGTAGATACCAAAAATAGAATAGAGCAGAGGCTGGGAAACCATGGTCCAGGGACCAAATCTGGTCAGCTTCCTGTTTTTGTATGCCTTCCAACAGGAATGCTCTTCACATTTTACAGTTGTTTTATTCAATAGTCTGTACTTCCCTCACTGATTACAGATCACCTTCAATATGTTGTAAATATCCATATCAGTCAGTTCAGTTCAGTCACTCAGTCGTGTCCGACTCTTTGCGACCCCATGAAGCGCAGCACGCCAGGCCTCCCTGTCCATCACCAACTCCTGGAGTTCACGCAGACTCAGTCCATCGAGTCAGTGATGCCATCCAGCCATCTCATCCTCTGTAGTCCCCTTCTCCTCCTGCCCCCAATCCCTCCCAGCATCAGAGTCTTTTCCAATGAGGCAACTCTTAACATGAGATGGCCAAAGTACCATATACACATGGGTCAATTTGGGGTTCTCTTTTCTGTGTATTGATCTATTTGATTATAGCTGTTTTAAGCACTAGAGTTTTGAATGTCAGCAAGGAAAGTGCTATGCTCCTTTTCATTCTGTTTCTGAGTTACATTTGCTGTTTGTGCACATTGCTTCTTCTATAGGAATCTTAGAATTCCTGAAAAGTGAAGTTTCTCAAAACGCCCTTTGGTATTTATATTGGAATTTATCAGGTTTGCTTTTAATTGTATCTTTAGTAGATTAATGGTCATATCATCTACAAATAATGACAGTTTTCTTTTTGCCAACAGTTTTAGCTTATATTGCATTTAATTGTCTTACTGTATTTGGTCCATTGGTACAGTTTTGAAAGAAGAAAGTATTTCTTTTTCTTGAATCTAGTGGGAATACTTACTCTGGATTTTTAACATACCTTCTTTATCAACTTAAAAAAGCTTGCTTTACTGGCATTTACTGAGTGATCATGTGATTATTCTCCTTTATTTACTCCCATGATTTACATGGATTGGTAATACTTTCAATACTGAATCATCCTGCCATTCTGGGGATAAATCTTACTTGATCAAGAGTTCTTTGAACCATTCCCATATTTGATTTGCAGCTATTTAATTTAGATTTTCTAAAATTGAAAGATATTTACTTTATAGTGTTGTGTTGGTTTTTGCTGTAAAATACCAATCAGCCATAAACACACATATATCCCCTCCCTCTTGAGCCTCCTTTCCGCCTCCACATCCCACACCTTTAGGTCATCATAGAACATGAACCTAAGCCTTCTGTGCTATACAGCAACTTCCCACTAGCTATCTATTTTATACATAGTAATGTATATATTTCAACTTGACTCTCACAATTCATCCCACCCTCTTCTTTCTCCACTGTGTCCACAAGTCCATTTTCTACATCTGTATCTGTATTCCTGCCCTGCAAATACGTTCATCAGCACCGTTTGTCTAGATTCCATATTCAACTCAGTTCAGTTGCTCAATCGTGTCCAACTCTTTGCAACCCCTTGGACTGCAGCACACCAGGCTTCCCTGTCCATCACCAACTCCCGGAGCCTACTCAAACTCACGTCTGTTGCATCAGTGATGCCATCCAACCATCTCATCCTCTGTTGTCCCCTTTTTCTCCTGCCTTCAGTCTTTCCCAGCATCACAGTCTCTTCCAGTGAGTCGGTTCTTCGCATCATGTGGCCAAAGTATTGGAGTTTTAGCTTCAACATCTGTCCTTTCAATAAATATTTAGGACTGATCTCCTTTAGGAGGGACTGCCTGGATCTCCTTGCAGTCCAAGGGACTCTCAAGAGTCTTCTCCAACACCACAGTTCAAAATCAATTATTTGGCACTTGCTTTCGTTATAGTCCAACTCTCACATCCATACGTGACTACTGGAAAAACTATAGCTTTGACTAGACGGACCTTTGTTGGTAACGTAATGTCTCAGCTTTTTATTTTATTTTTTTTTAATTTTAATTTAAATTTTACTTTACAGTACTATATTGGTTTTGCCATACATTGACATGAATCTGCCACAGGTGTACATGAGTTCCCAATCCTGAACCCCCATCCCACCTCCCTCCCCATATCATCTCTCTGGATCTTCCCTGTGCACCAGTCCCAAGCATCCTGTATCCTGTATTGAACATAGACTGGCAATTCGTTTATTACATGGTAGTATACATTTTGCAATGCCACTCTCCCAAATCATCCCACCCTCTCCCTCTCCCTCAGAGTCCCCAAGTCCGTTCTACACATCTGTGTCTCTTTTGCTGCCTTGCATACAGGGGTTATCATTACCATTTTTCTAAATTCCATATATATGTGTTTTTTAATATGCTGTCTAGATTGGTCATAGCTTTCCTTCCAAGGACCAGGCATCTTTAATTTCATAGCTGCAGTCACCATCTGCAGTGGTTTGCTGCTGCTTCTGCTAAGTCGCTTCAGTCATGTCCGACTCTGTGGGACCCCATAGACAGAAGCCCACCAGGCTCCTCCATCCCTGGGATTCTCCAGGCAAGAACACTGGAGTGGGGTGCCATTGCCTTCTCCAGCAGTGGTCTGGAGCCCCCCAAAATTAAGTCTGTCACTGTTTCTATAGTTTCCCCATCTATTTGCCATGAAGTTATAGGACTGGATGCCTTGATCTTAGCTTTCTGAATGTTGAGTTTTAACCAACTTTTTCACTCTCCTCTTTCACTTTCAGCAAAAGGCTCTTTAGTTCTTCTTTGCTTTCTGCCATAAGAGTGGTGTCATCTGCATATCTGAGGTTATTGATATTTCTCCTGGCAATCTTGATTCCAGCTTGTGCTTCATCCAGCTCAGCATTTCTCATTATGTACTCTGCATAGAAGTGAAAGAAGTAAGGTGACAATATACAGCCTAGATGTTTTCCGTTCCTGACTTGTAACCAGTCTGTTTTCCGTGTCCAGTTCTAACTGTTGCTTATTGACCTGCATACAGATTTCTCAGGAGGCAGGTCTGGTGGTCTGACATTCCCATCTCTTGAAGAATTTTCCAGTTTGTTGTGATCCACACAGTCAAGGGCTTTGGCATAGTCAATAAAGAAAAAGTAGATGTTTTTCTGGAACTCTGTTGCTTTGTCCAGTGACTGAGTGACTTTTCACACACAGTAGACTTGTCCAAGGGCTGGCCATTCCCTTGGAGATTCCATATATATATGATAATATATATTTGTTTTTCTCTATCTGACTTAATTCACTCTGTATAACAGGCTCCAAGTTCATCCACCTCAGTTCAACTAACTCACATCCATTCCTTTTAATGGCTGAGTGATAGCTCATTGTTTACATGTACCACAACTTCTTTAACTATTCATCTGTTGATGGGCATCTAGGTTGCTTCCATGTTCTGGCTCTTGTGAACACTTCTGTAATAAACATTGGGATACATGTGTCTTTTTGAATTATGATTTTCTCAGGGATTATGACCAGTGGTGAGATTGCTGGGTCATATGGTGATTTTATTCCTTCCTAGTTTTTGTTTTTTTTTTTTAAAGGAATCTCTATACTGTTGTCCATAATGGCTGTATCAATTTACATTCCCAACAACAGCACAAGAAGGTTTCCTTTTCTCCACATTCTCTCCAGCATTTATTGTTTATAGAATTTTTGATGATGGCCATCTGACCAATGTGAGGTGATACCTCATTATAGTTTTGGTTTCCATTTCTCTAATAAGCAATGTTGACCAATCAGAAAGATAAGTTAAGGAAACAATTCAATTCACTATTGAAGCAAAAAGAATAAATACTTAGGAATAAACCTACCTAAGGAGACAAAAGACCTATGTGCAGAAATCTGCAAGACACTGCTGAAAGATGACACAGAGAGATATATCATGTCCTTGGATTGGAAGAATCAATATTGTAAAACTGACTATACTATCTGAAGCAATCTCAGATCAGTGCAATCTCTTAGATTACCAATGGCATTTTTCATAGAACTGGAACAAAAGATTTCACAATTTGTATGGAAACATGAAAAACCCCAAATAGCCAAAGCAATCCTGAGAGAGGAAAATGTAGCTGCAGGAATCAACCTTTCTGACTTAGACTATACTACAAAGCTATAGTAATCAAGACAGTATGGTACTGGCACAAAAACAAAATGTAGATCAGTGGAACAAGATAGAAAGCCCAGAGACAGCCCCATGTACCTATGGGCAACTTATCTTTGATGAAGAAAGCAAAAATACATAATGGAGAAAAGAAAGCCTCTTCAATAAGTGGTTCTAGGAAAACTGGACAGCTGCATGTAAAAAAGTCATTTGTTGTGTGTGGGATACTCTCAACAAGAATACTGGAGTGGGTCTCCATGCCCCTCACCAGGGGATCTTCCCAACCCAGGAATCAAACCCATGTCTCTTATATCACCTGTACTGGCAGGCAGAATTTTTACCACTAACACCCCCTCGGAAGCTGTGGTTTTTCCAGTAGTCATGTCCAGATGTGAGAGTTGGACCATAAAGAAGGCTAAACACTGAAAAATTGATGCTTTCTAAGTGTGGTGCTGGAGAAGACTCTTGAGAGTCCCTTGGACTGCAAGGAGATCAAACCAGTCTGTCCTAAAGGAAATCAACCCTGAATATTCATTGCAAGGACTGATGCTGAAGCTGAAGCTCCAATACTTTGGCCACCTGAAGCGAAGAACTGACCCATTGGAAAAGACCCTAATGCTGGGAAAGATGGAAGACAGGAGGAGAAGGGGGTGACAGAGGATGAGACGGTGGGATGACATCATGAAGTCAATGGAAGTGAGCTTGAGCAAGCTCCGGGAGGCAGTGAAGGACAGGGAGGCTACAGTCTCGCTGTTGTTCATTTGTGTCCGACTCTGTGACCCCATGAGCTGCTGCAGTCTGTGGGGTCTCAGAGTTGGATACAGCTTGGCAACTAAACAACCACAACATCAGAGTTAAGCTGTCATCATCAAAAGGGTGGAGGCTTCCATGGTTTTCTACTCTCTGAGACTGTTCCTATAAAATGGTAATTATCTGTCCCTTGAATATCAAGTAGAATTTGCTCAATAAGGACATCTGGGCAATTTTTCTTTTAGTGTAGAGCTTTGACCCCTGTTTCAGTTGTTCTGTGTTTATGCTTTCTTTTAGTTTTCCTACTTCTTCCATGGGAATTTTAGATACTTTATACTTTCTAGATAGATTATCTTTTATCTAGTTTTCCAAATATTTGCCATTTATTCTCCAGTGACTTAAAATGTCTTATGTGTCATTTCTTGTTTTTATTTCACCTTATTTTCTTGTTTGGTCACACTTGCCAAAGTTTATCCATTTTATTGTTCCTGCAATCAACCCTTTTAAAGTGAGTCTAATTTAAAGTAATTTACTAATGCATTAATTTTTGCTAAGCTTTGTTGTTGGTGAGCATACACTTCTTGATAAATTATTTAAAATATTTACATTCCTTTTCTGGCTTAGTGCATGTATGGTTTGATTATGGCCCACATGTGTATGAACATTGTGTATATTCACTGTTCAGCAAATCTATTAGACAAGGCCTAATGATTCTTATGATAACCCCCAAATAACAGAAAATTTACCAATTTAATAATTTTTAAGTGTACAATTCAGTCATTAAATACATTCACATTGTTCAGCCATCATTACCATAAATATCCAGAATGTTTTTTACCATCCTGAATTGGAACTCAGTTCAGTTTAGTCGCTTAGTCGCGTCCGACTCTTTGCGACCCCATGGATTGCAGCACGCCAGGCCTCCCTGCCCATCACCAACTCCCAGAGTTCACTCAGACTCAGGTTCATCGAGTCAGTGATGCCATCCAGCCATCTCATCCTCTGTCGTCCCCTTCTCCTCCTGCCCCCAATCCCTCCCAGCATCAGAGGCTTTTCCAATGAGTCAACTCTTCACATGAGGTGGCCAAAGTACTGGAGCTTCAACTTCAGCATCATTCCTTCCAAAGAAATCCCAGGGCTGATCTCCTTCAGAATGGACTGGTTGGATCTCCTTGCAGACCAAGGGACTCTCAAGAGTCTTCTCCAACACCACAGTTCAAAAGCATCAATTCTTCGGCGCTCAGCCTTCTTCACAGTCCAACTCTCACATCCATAAATTACCACTGGAAAAACCATAGCCTTGACTAGATGGACCTTTGTTGGCAAAGTAATGTCTTTGCTTTTCAATATGTTGTCTAGGTTGGTCATAACTTTTCTTCCAAGGAGTAAGGGTCTTTTAATTTCATGGCTGCAGTCACCATCTGCAGTGATTTTGGAATTCAGTGCCTGCTAAGCAATTACTCCTGTTACTCCTTTCTCTTCATCCTTGGAAACCACTATTTTATTTTCTTTTTCTATTATTTGACTATTTTAAGTACTATATATACGTAGAATTGTGTAATATGTGTCCTTTTGTGTTATGATTATAACTTTCCATGTTGTAGTATCTATCAAAATTTCCTTTCTAAGACTGAGTAGTATTACCATTTGGAGAAGGCGATGGCACCTCACTCTAGTACTCTTGCATGGAAAATCCCATGGATGGAGGAGCCTGGGGGGCTGCAGTCCATGGGGTTGCTAAGAGTCGGACATGACTAAGCGACTTCACTTTCACTCTTCACTTTCATGCCTTGGAGAAGGCGATGGCACCCCACTCCAGTGTTCTTGCCTGGAGAATCCCAGGGATGGGGGAGCCTGGTGGATCGCACAGAGTCGAACACGACTAAAGTGACTTAGCAGTATTTCCATTCTACATGTATATCCTAAACTGCTTACACATTTATGCATTGATTGATAGTATGATTGTTTCTGACTTTTGTCTATTGTGAATAACACTGCTATGGATATTGATATCCAAATATATGCTTTGAATATATACCCAGAAGTGAATTGCTAGATTATATGAAAATTCTATTTTTAATTTCTAAGAAACTGCCATATTGTTTTCCTCAATGGCGACACCATTTTGCATTTTCATTAAAAGTGCATAAGGATTCAATTTTTCCATATCCTCATTAACACTTTTTTTTATTATAACCATCTTCATAGGTGTGAAGGTGTGGTTCATGTGTCTGGTTGTGGTTTTTGTTTGCATTTCCATAGTAGTGACATTGAGCATCTTTTCATGTGCTTATTGACATTTATATATCTTCTCTGGATAAATATCTAATCAAGTCCTTTGCCCATGTTTGAATTGGGTTGTTTTTCTGTTGAGTTGTAGGAGTTCTTTATTCTGGATATTAACCCACTGTTGATAATGCAATTCTCAAAACTTTCTCATTCTATGGATTGCCTTTCACTCTGTTGATAGTGTTTGATGCAAAAAAATTTTTAATTTTGGTGAAGTGTGTAATTTATCTCCTTTTACTTTTACTTGCCTGTGGTTTTTGGTATCCTATTCAGGAAGTCATTGATAAATTCAGTATCATGAAAAAAAATTTCCCTGTGTTTTCTTATAAGAGTTTTATGGTTTCAGTTCTGATGTTTAGTATTTCGGGTTTGTTTTTCTTGGCTGCACCACACAGTGTAAGGGATCTTGTTCCCCAATCAGGATTGGAACCCACACCTCCTGTATTACAAGAGTTAGGTCTTGTACTGGATCACCAGGGAAATCGCTGATGTTTAGATTTTTGATTCTTTGAATTAATTTTTGTATCTGGTATAACGTGAGGGCTCAGATGCAGTGCCTTGCATGTGGATATCCTGTTTTCTTAGCACCATTTGTTGAAGAGTTTACCCCAGCCTTTTTTGGTTTACATTTTCAGAAAATATTTGTTTTTCGTCCCTTCACTATGCATGTCCTTAATGCTGAAGTGAGTCTACTGGAGGCATGATATAGTTGGATCTTGCTTTATAATCCATTTAGTCACTCTGTTTTTTGATTGGATAATTTAGTTCATTTACATTCAAAGCAATTACTGATGGTTGTGAACTTACTGTCACCATTTTATGAATTATTTTCTGTTTGTTTTATAATTACTTTGCTTTTTGGTTTCTCTCTTGCTCTCTCCCTTTGTGAAATGGTTTTCTGTAGTGGTATGCTTTGATCTGTGATTGCCATGATGCTTTCAGAAAACATTTATAACAATCTATTTTATGCTGATAGCAAGTTAACTTCAAAAGCTCTAGATTTTTCTTTCCACTCTACACATTTTATGTTTTTTATGTCACAATTTGCATATTTTACATTGTGTATTCATTGATAAATTATTGTACTTCTAATTATTTTTAAATCTTTTTTTGCTTTTAACCTTTATACTAGAGTTATACGTGATTTATCCACCATTGCAACATTACAGTATTTTGAATTTAACTGTATTTTCACCATTACCAGTAGGCTTATACTTTCACATGTTTTCCTCTTACTAATTAGCATCCTTGTGTTTCAACTTGAAAAAAATACCTTTAACATTTCTTGTAATACTGATCTAATGATAGTGAATTCCTTCAACTTTTTTTTTTTTTCTGGTTTTGTTTTTGTTCTAGAAAACTCTCTCTCCTTCAATCCTGAAGGACAACTATGCCAGGTAGTGCTTTTTTTTTTTTTTTTTNATACTGATCTAATGATAGTGAATTCCTTCAACTTTTTTTTTTTTTCTGGTTTTGTTTTTGTTCTAGAAAACTCTCTCTCCTTCAATCCTGAAGGACAACTATGCCAGGTAGTGTTTTTTTTTTTTTTTTTTTAATAATTATTCTAATTGGAAAATAACTACTTTACAATGTTGTGATGATTTTTGCCATGCATCAACATGACTTGGTCACAGGTCAATACATGTGGGCCCCCATCCTGAACCCACCACCCTCCTTACTCTATCCCCCTGGGTTGTCCCAGAGCCCTGGCTTTGGGTGCCCTGCTTCATGCATTGAACTTGCACTGTTCATCTGTTTTACATATGGTAAGGTACATGTTAAGTGGGGGTGTGTTGAGGCTGAAACTCCAGTGCTTTGGCCACCTGATGCAAAGAACCGACTCATTTGAAAAGACCCTGATGCTGGGAAAGATTGAAGGCGGGGGGAGAAGGGGACAACAGAGGATGAGGTGGTTGATGGCATCACTGACTCAATGGGCATGAGTTTGAGTAAACTCCAGGAGTTGATGGACAGGGAAGCCTGGCGTGCTGCAGTCCTTCGGGTTGCAAAAAGTCAGACATGACTGAGTGAACTGACTGAAATGACTGACTGTACACGTTTCAATGGTATTCTCTCAAATTATCCCACTCTCACCTTCTCCGGCTGAATCCAAAAGTCTTTCTTCTTTGCTGCTCTGCGTATTGGGTCATTGGTACTGTCTTTCTAAGTTTCATATATATGCATTAATATACAGTATTTTTCTCTTTCTGATTGAGTTCACTCTGTATAATAGGCTCTAGGTTCATCCACCTGATTAGAACTGACTCAGGTGCATTCCTTTATATGACTGAGTAAATATTCCACTGTGTATATGTACCACAGCTTCCGTATCCACTCATCTGCCAATGAGCATCTAGGTTGTTTCCATGTCCTGGCTATTGTAAATAGTGCTGCAGTGAACATTGGGGTACATGTGTTTCTTTCAATTCTGGTTTCCTTTGAATGTGTTCCCAGCAGTGGGATTGCTGTGTTGTATGGCAGTTAGATGCCAGCAAATTTGGAAAACTCAGCAGTGGCCACAGGACTGGAAAAGGTCAGTTTTCATTCCAATCCCAAAGAAAGGCAATGCCAAAGAATGCTCAAACTACCACACAATTGCACTCATCTCACATGCTAGTCAAGTAATGCTCAAAATTCTCCAAGCCAGGCTTCAGCAATACGTGAACTGTGAACTTCCAGATGTTCAAGCTGGTTTTAGAAAAGGCAGAGGAACCAGAGATCAAATTGCCAACATCTTCTGGATCATGGGAAAAGCAAGAGAGTTCCAGAAAAACATCTATTTCTGCTTTATTGACTATGCCAAAGCCTTTGACTGTGTGGATCACAACAAACTGTGGAAAATTCTGAAAGAGATGGGGATACCAGACCACCTGACCTGCCTTTTGAGAAACCTATATGCAGGTCAGGAAGCAACAGTTAGAACTGGACATGGAACAACATATTGGTTCCAAATAGGAAAAGGGAGTACTCAAGGCTGTATATTGTCACCCTGCTTATTTAACTTCTATGCAGAGTACATCATGAGAACTGCTGGACTGGAAGAAGCACAAGCTGGAATCAAGATTGCCAGGAGAAATATCAATAACCTCAGATATGTAGATGACACCAACCTTATGGCAGAAAGTGAAGAGGAACTAAAAAGCCTCTTGATGAAAGTGAAAGAAGAGAGTGAAAAAGTTGGCTTACAGCTCAACATTCAGAAAATGAAGATCATGGCATCCGGTCCCATCACTTTATAGCAAATAGATGGGGAAACAGTGGAAACAGTGTCAGACTTTATTTTTT
>SJYA01003872.1:0-12222 GCA_006410615.1 Neotragus moschatus | reverse complement strand
AAAGCTCAACATTCAGAAAACGAAGATCATGATATCTGGTCCCATCACTTCATGGGAAATAGATGGGGAAACAGTGGAAACAGTGTCAGACTTTATTTGGGGGGGCTCCAAAATCACTGCAGATGGCGATTGCAACCATGAAATTAACAGACCCTTACTCCTTGGCAGGAAAGTTATGACCAACCTAGATAGCGTATTCAAAAGCAGAAACATGACTTTGCTAACTAAGGTCCGTCTAGTCAAGGCTATGGTTTTTCCAGTAGTCATGTATGGATGTGAGAGCTGGACTGTGAAGAAAGCTGAGTGCCAAAGAACTGATGCTTTTGAACTGTGGTGTTGGAGAAGACTCTTGAGAGTCCCTTGGACTGCAAGGAGATCCAAGCAGTCCATTCTGAAGGAGATCAGCCCTGGGATTTCTTTGGAAGGAATGATGCTAAAGCGAAACTCCAGTACTTTGGCCACCTCATGTGAAGAGTTGACTCATTGGAAAAGACTGATACTGGGAGGGATTGGGGGCAGGAGGAGTAGGGGACGACAGAGGATGAGATTTCTGGATGGCATCACTGACTCGATGGGCATGGGTCTGAGTGAACTCCGGGAGTTGGTGATGGACAGGGAGGCCTGGCGTGCTGCGATTCATGGGGTCGCAAAGAGTCGGACATGAATGAGTGACTGAACTGACTGAACTGAGGGACTCTGACACTTCTGATCATTATTTAAAACATTCTGAGTGTACTGCTATCTTTTAAATGGCTTAGTAGTAGCAGTAGCCAACAATTTATCCTGTGAAAAGTGGGTTATGAGTGAGCCTCTGAGGAGAAGTTAAGTCCTACATTTTCAGAGAGGGGTTCCCCATGGCCTCAGTAACTGTTCTTAGGGGCTCTGAATGGCTCAGACCAGCTTTTTTCCTGCCCCTTTCCAAAAATTTTCAATATACTTATTCAAGGATAAAAATTGGGGACTGCCTCCTTCTACCTGGTAATGCATTCTTTTCGGTCTTTGCTGATATCCGTTACCAAAACACCAGTAATTCTAGAAGTATGGAGGAAAACATCTGTCTTTGTCTCTCTTGTCTCTTAACGCTTTCCTTTTCTTATTCATTGAATTAATGTCCGATGTCATGGCTGCTGACCAAATGTCACTGAGTCAAACCTGCTTCTCCGAGCCGAGGTGATCTCTTTTGTCTTTGCTGCTAGAGAGAGTGGCCACTGAGCACTGTCAGAAGCAGCTGCCTCGGTCTCCTACTGAACTAGTTGGAGGCCATTGTCTGTCTTCCTGGAAGCCAACTCCAGGGAAAGAAGGTTCTGTGCAGCTTAGCAAGTACCATTGTCTTTTGTAGGGCAGAAAAGAGCTGGTTGCATTTCTCGCGTTCCATACACACCTTTCCAGTTCTGTGCCATATCAGATCCCATGCCATGCTGAGGACTAATGTTGGATGTGGGCCAGTCCCTGCTCAGCAGATACTTTGTGTCACCTGTGGTCACAACTGATGGTAGCAGTCTGGTCAGATATCAGAGATGCCCAGTGCCATGAAAATTGTTTTTGTTTGTTTGACGGATTTAAGGCAACCAGGTTCACATACACAAAAAACAACTGGATCAAAAAGAAGTAAGCATGCATTAATTCCCTAGCATCAAATAAAGCAGGCTTAAAATACAGAATTTTCTATAGATGATTACAACATCAGAATGAATTCAGAGGCTTGTTTACCTGGATTTTCTTTTTTCTTCTGCATTTTTTTTAAACAATGTTCACATGTGACAGAAAATTCAAACATATAAATTTTATATTAGCGAGCAGTTTGGAATTGTAATTACAGATATTTTTCTCTGCTCCATTAATGATATTCCCTGACAACTGTCCTGCCTCGTGGCCTTAGGCAAGGGGGCAAGTCAGGGACACTGGAAAAGAAGCAGCAGGGGACATCCCATCCCGACAAGAAAGAAAAGTTAGAGGAAGCACTTCCAAGCCAGCCACATGTGGGAAAATAAAGAGAGGAGGAGTGAGTAGGTTAGTCCAGAGTTCTCATAATCCCATTTCCCTTCCTTTTCCCTTCCTTGAGGCAGAGTTGGGAGGGTTGCAGAATGAGCCCCCTGATAAGCAGGGAGGACTGTGGGACATTAGTGGCTCAATCACTGCACATACACGGGATTCAGGCAGGTGCAGCAGGGGACTTGGGAAAAGCAGGGGCTTCATTAGACAACCTGGGCTACACTGACTGCTGAGGACAGAGTGAGTTCCTGGGTGCTGCACAAGCCTGCCCTGTTATTGCTTTATGTTTATTAAGTGTTGTATTCTTCATAGCCACCCAGTGAGGCAGGTACCATTATTAATCCAGTTGTCCAGAGGAGAGACTGCTGTCAATCAGGAGAAAAGTAATGAAGTTCTCAACACCAGCATTAGCAGGAGTGACGGGGGTAGAGGGGAGCTTCAGATCTGGAAGACAGTGAGCACAGGAAGCTGCAGGCCTCAGTTGCTGTGTGCAGGCCTTGACTGCATGGTGTGACGGAAAGGGAGGTGTCCATCATGACTCCTAGGTTTCTGTCTTGAGTAACTGGGTGAATAATCCTGCCATGTGCTAACATGAGGACATATACTGATTTTCCCTTTGGGACTGTCTGGTCTGAAGTGTCTGGGCAACACCCAACAGGAAAGTCCCATGAGCAGCTAGATATATTGGTCTGGGCCTGAGCAAGATGTCAGGTGGAGAATTCAGAGTCATCATCACAGAAATCTGCCTGCTTACATACACACACAGCCAGGAAAGTTCTTTAACTCATTGTTACACAGTCAGAAATTTCAATAGCAATTAATTAGTGTCATAGGCCTTTTTTTAAAATGCAAAATCTTCTGGACAAAGTTTCAATAGTGCCTACTATGGAGTTCTGAGCCAAAGGGAAGATTTAAGAGATGTTACATAAAAAAAGCGTTCTCTAGGTAAAAGGTTAGGGACATGTTAGGTCAGAAATTCTGACCAAGAGCATACTGAACGCTCTGGAGAATTAGTAATAAAGGACTATGTCTAACTTAAAAAAAAAATTTCTTGTCTATCCACTTATTCTGAGAAATGCTCTAGTAGGATTTTGATCCAATCAGTGATTTACATCTCAGTGTGGATTAATTTCTGATTCAAGTGTTGAGGGAGTGGGTGTTCTGATTGGCTAGGAGTACAGGCAGATAATTGTGGAATATAGGATGCATGGGTCTTATCCTGCCCCCTGTACAGCACGATGCTATGGGGACAAGAGCCCAAGGAAACAGATACAGGATTTAGAGGAGGATTGCTACTGCTAAGCTGCTTCAGTCGTGTCCAACTCTGTGCAACCCCATAGACGGCAGCCCACCAGGCTCCCCTGTCCCTGGGATTCTCCAGGCAAGAGCATTGGAGTGGGTTGCCATTTCCCTCTCCAATGCATGAACGTGAAAAGTGAAAGTGAAGTCATTCAGTCGTGCCCGACTCTTTGCAACCCCATGGACTGCAGCCCACCAGGCTCCTCCGTCCATGGGATTTTCCAGGCAAGAGTACTGGAGTGGGTTGCCATTGCCTTCTCCGAGAGGAGGGTTGAGATGATGCCAAAGAGAAGAGAAACAAATAACACTTTGCCTAGCTTTGGCCCCATGCCAGGGAAGGACAAATTTCTTGACTTCCTCTTCTCTCTTCCCTCTGTGACAGGAAACCCAGACTGAGTATGGCCCACAGTTCAGCATGCATGTATGTTAGGTTAGCCTGGGATCCTGAACACAAAGTTCCCTCCCCTTCCATCTGTAAACCCTCCCAACTTCTGGGCAGATTTCTCTGTACTATGTGGCATGATCTTCCAGGCCAGTTATGTCTCTGCTCCAGGGCACAGAGTAGCTAGCAGAAGAGCAGGCTAGAACTTTCTGGCCATCACCCCACCTATAGCACTTAAGACATTGCTTTGTACTTCTGATTTATGTGCCCTTTGTCTTTGTCTTTTCAGGCTTCCATGGCAAAACACCACACACAGAGGCGGCATAAATAATAGAAATTGATTTTGCACAGTTCTGGAGGCTGGAAATTCAAGATCAGAGTGCCAGCATGGCCAGTTCCTGGTGAAGACTCTCTTCCTGGCTTGCAGATGGCCACCTTCTCTCTGGGTCCTCAGCCTTTTCTGGGTATGTGCTCTTGGAGACAGAATGAGCTTTCTTTTCTTATAAGGACACCAACCCCATGGCGGGCATCTCACCCTCATGACCTCATCCAAACTCAGTTATTCCCCAAAGGTCCCATCTCCAAATAGTATCACATTGAAGGCTAGGGGGCCTTCAACATATAGTTTTGGGGCCACAGTTTAGTACCTAACACCCTTCTCTTCACCAGGACAGAATTTAACCCTAACACTTGGTTCAGAGCCTAGCACTCATTAGGCCCCAAGTGATACATGAACAAATAAATTAAAATGACTGAAGTATAACACCTCATGTCTGTTCCCTGTCAGAGGCGTGGGATCAGGGCCCACATGCACCTAAATGCCTGGAGTGGGCCCCAGAAAACTTGGCAAGGCTGAGTGAGGGAGTGAGGGCTCTTTTCCAGGCTTCTCAGAAAACTACCTCTTACTATTGAATGAATGGTACGTTATGAGATACAATCTCATTTTTTTTCTTATCTTCAAAATGATGGAAAACAACAACATTCTGAAAAATTTTAATCTTTCAATTAAAAAATAAATGAATTTTTAAAATGTCTTTTTAATCTGCAACTTCATTACTTTAAGGAAATTTAGAGTATAGATAAGCAAAAATGTACAAAATAAAAGTAAAGGCCACAATAATCCCCGAGAAGCAACACTGATCTGGTTAGGCTATTTCAGGCCTTTCTCTGAATAGAAGCATGTATATATATGCTCACATAGTGTGTATTGCTTGTAATCTGCCTATTTCCACTGAATTTCACATTTCAGGAATAACTGCACTGCTCCTGTAGACGTTTCAGCATCATTTTAAAAGGGCTGCTTGGTACCTGGTCTTTGTTGCTCAAGGAGAGCAGGGATGTTGCCCCAGTGTATGAAGGTCGCGGCTCTCCCTTCATTCCCCTCCCAGCACTGGGTGTGTTTCTCACTTGGTGAGAAACTAAGCAAGCTCTGGGGAGGCAGCCTGGGGAATCGGGCAACTGACAGAGTGAGTCTCTTCATCTACGGATACTTTGTCTGAACTCCCTGAGGGCCTGTGTCTAACCTCTAGCCAGTTAGAAACCCTGTGGGTGAGGGAGACACTTCTGTTTGGATTCTCCTTAAACGTGAAGGGGAAGTGAGATTGTTAGGACAAACTTACAGGTCCAGACACTTTCTGCTTATACTCAGAGGACTGTCTTCAGCTCCTGCTTCTGCAAAGAAGACACTGGTTATGCAGTCATTCATTTATTCCTCAAATCATTCCTGAGTTCCTAGGATGGCGGAGGCAACACAGCCTAAACACATCTCGTCTATACTTTAAGGGTCCTTGACCATCATCACAGTGTAAAGTTGAAATGCCTCAGGTATAGTGAGGGCCCTTCCCTTCATGAGATGGGATGCTTCACCAACTGCCTTTTTTTTTTTAACAGTTACTTATTTGGCTGCATCAGGTCTTAGTTTTGGCTCGCGGGCTTAGTTGCCCTACAGTATATGGTATCTTATTTCCCTGACCAGGGATCACACCCGTGTCCCCTGCATTCGAAGAAGGATTCTTAACCACTGAACATTCAGGGAAAGCCCCCCGCAGCCTTTTTGAATAAGATGACCTTCAAAGCTAACATTGAAATTTAATGAGTGCTGTAAACACCCACTGGTGCTGTTCTGACCTCATAAACTAGCCAACTTCTTCCATAGTGTCACGACAAACTCTGGGCTTCTTTCCACAGCTGGGTGAGCAGTGAGAAGGAGTGAGGAAATAATTTATTAGTCTGGGGCCAGTGACTTCCTGGATGGTCTGGTGGCATCACCCAGCCCTGTGGTGAGTCACCACTGGAATATCCCAGTCCTGGCTGCTGCCCTCTCATGGGCCACAGCCCTATAGCCTCTGCCTAACTCTACATCCTACCCGTCTTTGCAAACTGAGCCTGCCATCCTTCCTTTAGTGGGCACGGCATGGCTCCCTTGGTGACACTGAACTAAGACCATGAGGGCTGGTGCCACTTGGAGATGTGGATATTTTGATATGTAAATGAAAATGAACATAATCTGAGTCCTGAGCAATCAGAACAAAATGGTTTCACAACCACTCCATATGCTAAATAAACAAAGCTCTGAACAACAATAACAACAACAACAAAAAACATTTGTTTAACAGAACTTCCAGCTGGTGTATGAACAGCAGGTAATTTCACTCCACCCTTGAGTTTCACTCTGCCCCACTATACCTCCCCTCCTCTTCCCCAGCTTCCTTGATGCCCCATATCCCTGAACCACACCCAGCAGTGAGCCCTGGGCCTCCGCTCCCACCTGGAGCTCCAGTCCATCCCTGCTTCTGCAGCTCCACTCACTGCTTCCTATCCCACTTTATCTCTGATTTCAGAGATGAGGAAAAATCAGAAGTGGATAATAGCAAGTGGGAATTTGTTCTTTGGATGTTGGATGTCAAATGCCCATTCCAGAAGTTGCCTCAGCCAAGCCATCCACTCTGGCAAAGGGAAGCAGTGATTGGAGAGGAAGGAGGAAGGCAGTGCTTGAATCAAAACTGGATTCTTTTAAGGGCCAAACTGGCCTTCCAGAATTTTCTTCTTTCTCCTGCTTTTCCTCTGTATCTGCCTATGTGGCTATGAAGCAGTCATGTTAAGGGGAAAAACAAAACAAAAAGCAAAGCATGAGATCTGGGCTTGCAAAGAGCTTCAGGGGCCTTAAAAAAAAAGGGTTATATAAACCCACAGAGCAAAATTTCCAAGGCATCTTGCCAAGTGAAGAGCAGATTTTCATGACCACAACTATTAGCTAAAGGAAAGGCCCAGATATGCCCTAAGGAACAGGCAGTATCAAGAAAGGCTGTGGATTGTCACTGGACCAGCAGAAAACAGATTTCAACAGGTGTAAGGCAGGGCTTGAAGGACAGGAGCATGGGATATCCTATTATGCCTAAAAAAAGGGAAGGTATCAGAGAAGTAAAAGAGCACACAAGCCAATCTGAAGGGACTTGCACTCACCTAAGACTGAACAGTTTAGCACCAAAACAGACAATAGACTGAAACATATTATAACAATACAAGAAAAAAATGAAAGAATAAAAGCCCTCCATTTGTCACCACTAGAAGTTACCAGGGCAAAATGCAGTTCTTTGACAATTGGTAAATAAATGGGCAGAATCAAACACTTATCCTTGATAAGGTCAACTACGTAGCAGGAAAGGTGGTGTGTGCACAGTCGTGTCTGACTCTTTACAACCTCATGGACTACATAGTTCACCAGGTTCCTCTGTCCATGGAATTTTCCAGGCAAGATTACCGGAGTGGTTGCCATTTCCTATTCCAAGCGATCTTCCTGATCCAAGGATGGGACCTGTATTTCCTGCATCATCTGCCTTGCCAGGTGGATTCTTTATCACTGTGCCACCTGGGAAGTCCTGTAGCAGGAAAACCAATTAATTAATAAAGACAAATTTCCCTTTATAGAAAAATTCCAGCTAATGGAAGCAAAAGGAATGGTAGAATTAGAAAAACTGCCATCTTGCAAGCGTTAATGATGGAGGAGGAAATGGCAACCCACTCCAGTATTAATGATGGAGAAGGAAATGGCAATCCACTATAGTCCATGGGGTCACAAAATCAGACATGACTTAGCGACTAAGCAATAACAAACAACTGGAGAAGGCAATGGCACCCCACTCCGGTACTCTTGCCTGGAAAATCCCATGGATGGAGGAGCCTGGTAGGCTGCAGTCCATGGGGTCGCTAATCACTTTCACTTCTCACTTTCATCCGTTGAGGAAGGAAATGGCCGCCCACTCCAGTGTTCTTGCCTGGAGAATCCCAGGGACGTGGGAGCCTGGTGGGCTGCCAGCTATGGGGTCGCACAGAGTTGGGCACGACTGAAGCGACTTAGCAGCAGCAGCAGCAGCAACAAGCATTAATACAGCAACGAGTGTATCTTCATGTGAGGCTAGCACCACAGTGTGAAAGCTGATAGGAAGGTTTATTTCATTTGTTTGTTTTTTGGCTGTGCTGGGTCTTTGTTGCTGAGTGCGCTACTCGCTAGTTGCGGTGCATGGACTTCTCATTGAAGTGGCTCCTCTTGTTGCTGAGCACAGGCCCCAGACTCCCTGAGCTTCATCCATTGAGGTTCCCAGGCTCTAGAGCACAGGTTGAATGGTTGTATTGCACAGGCTTAGTTGCTCCACTGCATGTGGGATCCTCGTGGACTGGTGATGGAATCCACATTGGCAGGTGGATTCTTCCCCACTGAGCCATCAGAGAAGCCCCAATAGGACACTTCATAATGGGGGATCAGGCCAGTACCCCTGGGACCTGGTAAACAGCTTTAGCGTCACCAGAAACAGCCTGGAGCTCTGTATGACATGCCCCTGGTGGAAAGCCACAGCAAATGCACAAGCCTTCCTATCTATTCTTCTTGCCTAAAAAGCTGAATCTGAATCTGAGTAAGGCTCTAGACCTGACTTCTGGTGTACAGGAAGTACAAGTGACAGGAGAGCACCATGGGACTCAGACAACACTGCAGGAAGCCAAAAGCCAAACTCAGAGCAAGGAACGGACTGGAAGCTAACGGAGCCACTCTCCTGAGGAAATCAGTGGTGTTAAATCACAAGGAGCAGTAAGACTGCCACATCCTTCAAGGGACTTAAGAGACACGCGACCAAATGCAATGTACGAATTTTTCAGATCCCGATTCCAATGACTAAACTACAAAGACACCTTTAATAATCAGGGAAATGAATATGGATAGGTATTAGATGGTATTAAAGGAGTTATTGTTAGCTCTATTGAATGTTTAATGGCATGTGTTTTTCTTTTTTTAAACTATTTTTATCAGTTGTAGAAGCATGCTAGAGTAGTTACAAGAGAAATGACATTGTATTTTGGATTTTATTTACGACAATTCAGTACAAATAGAAAAGGGGATGAATAAAGCAATATCCTGGCAACATGTTGATGAAAGAAAGCAAAAGTGTTAGTTGCTCAGTCGTATCTGACTGTGACCCCATGGATGAAGCTCCTCTGTCCATGGGATTCTCCAGACAAGAATACTGGAGTGGATGACCATTCCCTTCTCCAGGGGATCTTCCCAACCCAGAGATCAAACCCGAGTCTCCCCACACTGCAGGCAGATTATTTACCATCTGAGCCTCCAGGGAATTTGATGGGTATGTATGGAATCATTATACTCTTCTGTCTACTTTTGTATTTGTTTTTAATTTTCTGTAATAAGAAGCTGAAAGAGAAGGCGGAAAAGGGAGTAAGGGCTCTGGTTCTGATTCTGTCACCACCAGTTTTAAGCTTCAGTTTCCTCAGCAAACTGGTAATTGAAATGATAAGCTTGCAGTCTGACCTCTAGTTTTTTTCTTCTCTCTTTGACTTGGAAGCCACTTTTAAAATGCCTTCCCACTTATGTCCATGAGGGGAGCTGTGTGGGAAGAGGGATGGGATGCCGGGTGGTGGTGGTGGTGGGGGGTGCATCCAGAAGGAAGTAGAGCGCAAAACCAAACCAGGGTTAAATGGTGAGAATTAAGAGTTTTTGTTTTGTTTCAGCTAACCAGGGAGCCACAGACCGGAAGACAGGGTTATCTGATGCGACTTCCTTCTCTTCCCCTCCCCCGCTTTCTTCTCTTCCTTCCCCTCTCTTCCTCTTCTGTATGCTCTTGGTTAATTACTGTGCAGAAGGCTCTATTCTAAGGATCTGGAACTGCTTATTCACCAGTTGGCCTAACGCAAAGAGAATGACTTTCGTCAGTTGAGGTGATATAGCTAGTTCAGTTCAAAAGACTCTCACCAAACGTTTAATTTTTTGTAGACAGATTTCAGGCATGTAGGGAAACATTTGCAATGAGGCAGGAGCAACTTGTAAGCATGGGGAGCAGCGGTTAGGAAGCTCTCAATGAGTCAATGGTAATAGGTCCTCTTTGCGATGAAATGTGGAAACACCAGTCTGGCTTCTGGACCCTTGTACCCTCTATCAACAGGGGTTCAGTGTAAGATACGATTGAGTTAAATATCAATAGGAAGATACATCAGGGGAAAAACACAAGCTAAAAAATGAATTAGGGGTTATTTATTTCATAGTTATTCAGCAAACTAGTGGGAAATAGCTGTAATGATCTAGAATTTTTTGACCTCAGAATTCACATTGTTGTTTTAGTCATTGTTTAATTACTAAGTCATTTCTGACTCTTTGAGGCCCCAGTGACTGTAGGCCGCCAGACTCCTCTGTCCGTGAGATTTCCCAACTGGAAATCCACTGGAGTGGGTTGGCATTTCCTTCTCCAGGGGATCTTCCCAACCCAGAGACTGAACCTGCATCTCCTGTACTGGCGGGTGGATTCTTTACTGCTGCGTCACTAGGGAAGTCTCAGAATTCATGTTCCGTAGCTTTAAATACAACCTAGATGTTGACGACTCTCAGATTATCTCTAGCCTCAACTCTTCTGTGAACTGCAGACTCCTACAACTAATTGTCTCTTCAGGATCTCTCCTTGGAAGTCTAAGAGAATCTTTGAAGCTAGCGAGTCCCAGTGTGAATCCATGCTGTTCATCACCACCACCCCAACTTTGACTTGCAGTCTTNCTAGATGTTGACGACTCTCAGATTATCTCTAGCCTCAACTCTTCTGTGAACTGCAGACTCCTACAACTAATTGTCTCTTCAGGATCTCTCCTTGGAAGTCTAAGAGAATCTTTGAAGCTAGCGAGTCCCAGTGTGAATCCATGCTGTTCATCACCACCACCCCAACTTTGACTTGCAGTCTTCCCTTTTTAATAAAAAGCAACTGCATCCTTCCAGTTGCCAAATCTTCAAGTCACCCCTGACTCCTTTACTTTCATACCTTGAAGAATAGGTTTCCTTCAAAAGAGTTGTTTTCCCTGCCTCCTTTGGCAGAGTGAGTTAGGGTTCCCAACTAGATCTGGTTCACCTTCTTACCTCCAGTCACGGCTTCACCATTAGTTCTTGCTTTGGGACAGTCAAGACAGCTCTTTATACTTGTCTGTGTTTTCTCCAGGCACCACAAGAGGCCCAGGACTTTCTGGAGATCCCTCAGTTCCAAGACACCCACAGTCATGAGTGTGCTTCTGCCTCTCTGACCCTTTCTGGCCTTTCTACTGTGCCTTTTGGAACATTTGTTCAGTTGTCAGTTAAGTGCCCATTTCTTTTCTAGGAGCTTCTTTCATCATTTTTCCCTAAGCTGGCATTGCCCAATAGAAATGTAAAGTAAGCCATACATGTCTAAGTTTTTTTAGTAGTCACATTAAAATAAGTAAAGGGACTTCCCTGGCTGTCCAGTGGATAAGACTTCGTGCTCCCAACTCAGGGGGCCTGGGTTCGATCCCTGGTCAGGGAACTAGATCCTACAGGCCACAATGAAGACCAAAAATCCCGTATGCTGCAGCTAAAACCTGATGCAGCCAAATAAACAAAATTAAAAAAAAAAAAAGTAGAAAGAAGCAGACAAAACTAATTTTGATGATATATTTTCTCAAACAAAACAAATCCAACATGCAAAAACATATTTGTGTAACCTGTTAATAATATACTTATCATGTGAAAGTATAAAAGTGTTAACTTAAAATATTTAAAATATTAATATATTTAAACTTATCTTAAATACTGTCTTTGAAATATGGTGTGTATTTTGCACTTAGAGCACATTTCTGTTTGGATTTTCAACAGTTAAAGCAAAATGTAGTCCTATCAAAACAATAGATCTGTGATTTTTTAACAGAAAAAAATTTTATATAACTTCAGCTTTTAACCTGATTGGAATTAAATTCAGTTAAGGAGTCGGTTCCTCAGCCACACCAGTCACATTTCAAGTGCTCATGGCCACACATGACTGGCAGCTGGCATGCTAGATCACCTTTCCCCTCTGCTCTCTCAGGTGTGGATGTTTTGTGAACTTTTTTTTTTAATCTCTGTGGACCTGAAGGTGGGGAGAAGGGGTTGTTTCCTCCCCTACTCACTGTTGCTTTCCTGGAACATGCTCCCTCCTTCTCACCAAGAGTTGTTTCTCCTGCCATCATTGTGGTGACAGTTATCTACCAAATTCTGGGTATGTGTGTGTGTGTGT
>SJYA01003871.1:0-46717 GCA_006410615.1 Neotragus moschatus | reverse complement strand
TTTTCCTATTTGGAACCAGTCCGTTGTTCCATGTCCAGTTCTAACTGTTGCTTCCTGACCTACATACAGATTTCTCAAGAGGGTCTCTTATAATGAGTTGGCTCTTTGCATCAGATAGCCAAAGTACTGGCAATTCAGCTTCAACCTCAGTCCAATTAATATTCAGGATTGATTTCCTTTAGAATTGACTGGTTTGATCTCTTTGCAGTCCAAGGGTCTGTTAAGAATCTTCTCCTACACAACAATANGAGGGTCTCTTATAATGAGTTGGCTCTTTGCATCAGATAGCCAAAGTACTGGCAATTCAGCTTCAACCTCAGTCCAATTAATATTCAGGATTGATTTCCTTTAGAATTGACTGGTTTGATCTCTTTGCAGTCCAAGGGTCTGTTAAGAATCTTCTCCTACACAACAATACAAAAGCATCAATTCTTTAGTGCTCAGCTTTCTTTATGGTCCAACTCTCACATCCATACTTGACTACTGGAAAAACCATAGCTTTGAGTATACCATGCTCTATTCTATAGAACCTTCTAAAATACAGGGAAAAGAAATTCTGACAAGGGCGTTTGATTCATAAAGAAGGAATATGACTTAAGTAACTTTAGAGTCCAAAACAAAGGATGTCCACACATCTCCAAAATACTAAGCAGATCTCAAAAGGAAAGGTATGGAGGTGCCAAAGTCTTTGAGCTCTGAATTTTACTCAGACTAAGCCCATTTTTTTGTTTGTCTAAACTGTGCAAGTTCAGTTGCTCAGTCATGTTCAACTCTTTGTAACTCTATGAACTGTAGCCCACCAGGTTCCTCTGTCCATGGAATTTTATAGGCAAGAATACTGGAGTGAGTTTCCATTCCTCCTCCAGATCTTCCTGACCCAGGCAGGGATTGAACCTCATCTCCTTCATCTCTGCGTTTGCAGGCAGATTCTTTACCACTGACCTGGGATGCCTGTTCTAAGCTACAGGACACAGTATTTTAAGATAAGGGCAGAAAAATCTGGGTAACAGAAAGATGAACAGAAGCAATGAACTTTACAGAGGAATCACCAAGGATTTCCTCCCATGAGATCCTGAATGTCTTTTAAAACGTCCACATCTACACACTAGGATGTCTAGGTACCTGTCTGTTACAAAGGTAAGGCTCACATCCATAGAGGCTGTAATTTTTCAGATGTTTTATCTTGGGAAAAGAATATCCTATAGTTATCCCAATCAGTGAAAGAGTTTAAATTCTATCACCCATACATTGGGAGGAAGTGCAGAGTGAAGCCCTTGCCCAATCAGTTCCAACTGTAACTGTGGACCCCTCACCACATGGAAACTGTAGTGCTCAGAGAATCGGGAAAACAAGATTCTCACATTGCATAGAGACTGCCCACCCACCTTTGGAAGTGGAGCTCCAGAAAGCCCTGAGCTGTACTTGTGTGTATATATGCATATTCACTGGAGAAGGAAATGGCAATCCACTCCAGTGTTCTTGCCTGGAGAATCCCAGGGATGGAGGAGCCTAATAGGCTGCCATCTACGGGGTCGCACAGAGTCGGACATGACTGAAGCGACTTAGCAGCAGCAGCAGCATGCATGTTCACTCACTCAGTCTTTGCTACCCCATGGACTGTAACCTGCCAGGCTCCTCTGTCCACGGGCTTTTCCAGGCAAGAATATTGGAGCGAGTTGCCCTTTCCTTCTCCAGGGGATCTTCCCAACACAGGGATCGATCGTGTGTCTCTTGCATCTCCCACGATGGCAGGCAGATTCTTTACCACTAAGCCACCTGGAGCACCCTCATCTCCGTATTTACTGGACTAATATTTTGGCCCCCAGGTAAGCTTGATGCTTCAAGCATGCAGCCTCAAAGTCCAAGTCAAAAAAGCAAGAAAATAAAACAGAGGAGTCCAAGAGACTCGACGCTTTATAAATAAGTTCTTGGAGTTTCTAGTGTCAATCTCTGGAGGGGATGGGGGTGTGAGACTGCTTCCTGCATCAGCTCTGGGCCCCTCTGGAGGAAGCCCATTTTGATGTTTCAGTGTCCTGGTGGTGCGGGATCCTGGGGCCCTAGTTAGGCAATGGCTCAGATGCTGGCTACATAGACGAAAGGCCACTTAGGTGTCCCTGGATCCAACTGAGTCATCAACTCCACCCTCCAGTTATCAGTAAAAGTTAAAGACCTCAGAATGCCTTGGGCTGATGTCTTAGATGAATTTTCACTGGCAATTTCAGAACCAAATATATCCCTAGGTAAGAAATCTTTTTCAAAAGGAGGGAGTTAATCCAGCTCAACCGCTCTTTACCTTAGGCTAGTGTTAAGAGAGGAAAGAAAAAAGGAAGAAAGGAGGCTGTCCTCAGTCCTCTGGCCTCCACGCAAGTTTACCTAAACGTTGCCAAGGCGATGTGTATGTGAGTTGGTCTTCGCTCTGAGTACAGTCGCTGACTTGACAGAGAACACCCATCCGGGCTGCACCATCGGGTAGCGGCCAGGGGGTACGGGGGCACTGCAGCGTTCAAGTTCAAACCTGGTGGCTCAGCTCCCTGCAAGAAGTCACAAGCTTTCTGCATTTTGTCTGTTTTTCTCTCGGTGTCCCTCATCCCCCTTTCGTCTGTTCCTCACCTTTGAGGGGGAGACAGGAAGACTAGGTTTGTCCAGACACACGAATCCGGTCCTCCACGCCATTAGAACAGAAAGAGAACATCGGAGATGCCAGGAAGCTCGGGTGAGAAACGTACCTTCTTAGGATGGGAGAGACTGGCTCACGGTCACCCGGAGAAGGCAGATTTTGTCTCCTGACTCCCCACCAGAGCCTTGCCACCGAAATGGCAGTGACCTCACCCAGGATCGCCCAGCAAGCCGACACTCTTCACGGAGGAAGCATGGAGCCTGCCCCCCACACAGGGAAGGACAACAGATGTTTGATGAACCAGTGAGTGAATATAAGACAGAGAATATGGATGAATTAATAAGATATGGAATATAGAGAACACAGACGAATCCGTGAGTGGCTATAAGATAGAGAACGGGAAACTTTTTACTATTATCATTTTATGAGCTTCTCTTTTGTCTTTCATTGCTGTTGTTTTGTTGCTAAGTCGTGTCCAACTCTTCGTGACCCCATGGACTGTGGCCCGCCAGACTCCTCTGTCCCTAGGATTTCCCAGACAAGAACACTGGAGGGGTTGTCATTTCCTTCTCCAGGCGGTCTTCCCGACCCAGGGATTGAACCCAAGTCTCCTGCATTGTCAGGTGGATTCTTGACTGCGGAGCCACCAAGGAAGCCCCTTTATTTTTTATTACCCATATTTGATGACTTCGTGTCGTAGCAAAAATATGTTTTACAACACTTGATATGAATACAAAGCCTATCCGTATTTCATTTCAAAATGATATAATAGGATTTTAAAATAAATATGGGAAAGAGCTTGTGTTTTAATATTCTGTGTTTCAGAAAACATAGGAACGGTGTCATTCATGAAGAAAAAAAAGAAAGAGTATGGCAAAATGTATTCTGAATTGAGCCCTTGTGTCCATCTGAATCTTCGGGGAAATGAAGCCCTGTAATTACAGTTTGTCTGAAAAAATGAAGGTCCATGGGATTGCTTCGTAATTCCTCCATAATCACAAGCTTTCTCCTTTTTCTAAAGAATTTTATTTAAAAAATTTTTATTTTATTGACGTATAGTTGACTTTCAAGGTTGTGTTAATTTCTACTGCAGAGTGATTCAGTTATACATGCATATATACATATTTCATCTTTCACAGTCTTCTCCACTGTGGCTTGTCACAGGTTTTTGGATATAGTTCCCTGTACTCTCCAGTAGGACCTTGTTGTTTATCCACGCTATAAGACAATACTTTGCAACTGATACAGAGAACAGGCAGCCCTTTCCAAGGTTTCTGGGCTTCAGTGTCTTCTCACATCTACAAAATAGCCAACAGTAATAACTCCTGCACAGTCTCTAACTGCACAGCTCACAACCCAGAGCCAGCTGCTCCCAGGACCCCAGACATAGCCTCCTCCGCTGAGAAGAAGTGCCAGAGTTCCCCTCCACAAGTTGCCCCCATGCCTGTCACAGGAACATCAAGCAGCTGCCGCCCCAAGTGTGTGCCGAGGGCTGAGGCCAGACAGTGACGAGGAGGGCAGCTGTCTGCACAGCTGGGAGTAGGCAAGCCGGTGATCCTTACCCATCCTACCTCGCAGGACCATGTTGGACCAAGGCTACTCATTTATAAAAGTAGCATCTCACCTAAAGACTGTCATACTGGGTGAAGAATGTCAGAAAAAGGAGAAATATTGTATTAAATATGATATCCTTTATGTGTGGGATACGTAGACATACAAAACAGAAGAGACTCACAGACTTAGGGAACGAACACGGGGGAAGGGATAGGAGGGAGTCTGGGATGGGCATGTACACACTGCTGTATTTAAAATGGATAACAAACCAGAACCTGCTGTACAGCCCAGGGAACTCCACTCAGTGCTATGAGGCAGCCCGGATGGAAAGGGAGTTTGGGGGAGAATGGGTACATGTGTGTGTACGACTGAGTCCCTTCACTGCTCACTTGAAACTGTCACAACTTTGTTTATTAATCGGCCATACAGGGCTCAGATGGTAAAGACTCTGCCTACAATGCAGGTGACTTGGGTTCGATCCCTGGGTTGAGAAGATCCCCTGGAGAAGAGCATGGCAACCCACTCCAATGTTCTTGCCTGGATAATCCCATGGATGGAAAAACCTGCTGGGCTACAGTCCATGGGGTCGCAAAGAGTCGGACGTGACTGGGTGACTAAGCGCGCACACACACACCCCAAGTCCAAATAAAAAGTTTAAAAAAAATAAATACATAAATAAAAGTATCATCTCGACTAAGCAGTGCCTTCTGCGGCTCCAGGAGAAAACCAGGCTAGTTAAACTTAACGAAGACCAAACCAATGGTGGTGTCCTTATCTTAAGTGAAGCCAGGGAGATTAGCCAGTTGTATGCAACTTACAGCTTCCCAAAAGACATCGCCAACAACAGTGCTCATCTATGCATGTAAAAGCACTTGAAGAAACACGTAGCATCTGCAGGGAGAGAGGCTGCATGTAGAAACAAACACCCAAATCACCTTCTCGGGATAAGCTCGCAGCTTCGTGGGCTTTTGTAGGCAAGCCCTGCTGGCTGGCAGCTTGGTTTATCTCCTTAGCGGGAACCATGATGCATTTGGCTGGCTCTTGGCTTCCAATCCTACTTGTAATTTGAATCGAGGGTAGAGGGTTGGGGTCAGACAGCGAGGAGCCTGCAGGCTTAGAGGGGAGCTTCCTTGCTCCGTGTGGCTCCACAGGGCGCTGAGGTGTCTGCAGAGCTCTGCATCCGGTGAGGGATCCTCTCAAGAGTCAAGGAGAAGACCGGATTCAACCTGGCTTCAGGAGCTCCCTGGGGCTGAGCACAGCACACACCTAGACCCCCGGGGGCTTGCCATTACCAGGACGCCATGAGATGTCTTATTTAGGCATCAAGGCTAAGACGGAAGCAGCTGTCACTTGTCCAGAATCCCCAGCGAACAGCGACTCTGGTGCTCAGCACATAAATATTTGTTGATTTAAACCAACTTCTACTTCTGGGCTTCCCTGATAGCTCAGTTGGTAAAGAATCCGCCTACAAGCAGGAGAGCCCAGTTCAATTCCTGGGTCGGAAGATCTGCTGGAGAACAGATAGGCTACCCACTCCAGTATTCTTGGGCTTCCCTTGTGGCTCAGCTGGTGAAGAATCTGCCTGCAATGTGGGAGACCTGGCTTTGATCCCAGGGTTGGGAAGACCCCCAGGAGAAGGGAACGGCTACACACTCCGGTATTCTGGCCTGGAGAATTCCATGGAGTGTATAGTCCACGGGGTGGCAAAGAGTCAGACACAACTGAGCGACTTTCATTTCTACTTCTGCCCCCTTCTCTGGGCTTATCTTGTTGCCAGACCGAAGAGGAAATAAATAGTGGCAACGGATGAATTAAAAAAAAAATGTGACTGACGTTGGCATCTAGAATATAGTGCTTTTTAAAGCTTTTTATGGATTTACCCTGAAATGAGCTAATCCAACCATGGCCCCCCCCATGCGTGCATCTGGCCTACCCTCCCGCAGCGCTGACCTCAGACCGTGTTGTAATTGCTCAAACAAGCGCCTTCATGACCCTGCATCTTGCTCCATGCACCCAAATCCTGCTGCGTCTGCCTTCTAGCCGTGCCTGAAATCGCTTCCCCTCCCTCTTCCCACTGGCGCTGCCGCAGTGGAGGTCACCTGGCAGGTCTTCTCACACCAGTCTCTTCCCCGCGCTGCCGTCCGCCTAACTCTGCGAGGCGCTCTCATCGCGCCCCTGTCCTGGGCCAAGCGGCCTCCCTGGTACTCGCCCTGCCTTTAGAATACATTAAACCCCCTTCGTGCCAGCCCTTGCCTGCTGCAGCCCTGATCCAGCATCCCATTCTCGCTCCACACGCCGTCTTTCAGCCTGCTCACTGATGGCGCCGAACTTCTCACCATTCCCGAAACACATCCGTTTTTTTTTCCAGTCGACCAACTTTACCAAGTATCCCTTTATTTGCCAAGCCCCGTGTTGGGCACAGGGGTGCAGGGCAAGGGTTCTCAAAGGTAGCACTGTTGATGTTTGGGGGACATGTGTCCTTGTCGTGGGGCCTAGCCCCTATGGGTTAGCTCCATCCTTAGCTTTTACCCACTAGTTGCTGGTAGCAACTTTCCCCAAAGTTGTGATAACCAAAATTGTCTCCAGGCACTGCCAAATGTCCCTGAGAGAGCAACCTCATCCCTTTGGGAACCATGCTCTAGAATAAAACATGCCCCCGTCCTCCGGGAGACTGCCCATGGTTTATTAGGAGTGACGGGTACCTACAGCGGGTTACATCAGTAAAACTCTGTCAGTGCTTGGCGTCCTGAGACCCTCAAGAGGCCATCTTTTCCCACCTTCACCCCGCCCCTTCCACATCCCCTTTAAAGCCCAGCTCTCCGGGCAGCTCCCTGCAACTGGTACACAAAAGTCGGATTGGGGCTCCCCGTGTTTCGATCCCCATGTACTAGACTTACATCTTGCTTAATGCATCATTCACTAGTTCTTTCAAGAGTCAGCATACTTTTCCTTGTAAAAGTTGAAAGTAAATATTTTATTTTGGAACGTAGTCTATTACCACCACTCAGTGAGCCATGGTAGGTGAAAACAGCCACAAACAATAGTAAGTGATTGGGTGAGTCTGTGTTCTAGAAAAGTTTTATTCACAAGCAAGATGGCAGTGTGGCTGTGTTCCATTAAAACTTTATTTAAAGACAAGATGGTGGCACATCTGTGTTCCAATAAAGCTTTATTTATAAAACAAGATGGCAGGCTGGATTTGGCCATGCCTAGGACCCCTGCTCTGAGCAGTGAACTCCTTGAGGTCAAAGCCCATGTCTCCCTGACTCTTGTGTCTAGCACCTTACACAGCACTCAGTGCACCTTAGACACTCTTTGAATGATTAATAGATCAATGGATCGATGACAGACATCAAAAGAGTATTCATACAACATGTCACTGTAAGATTTTTAGTGTATGCATTAAGGAACTGACGAAAACAATAAAAACGACCTCCATTGTGGATTCAGTAATTAAAGAGCCAAGATGGGTTGAAAGAAGAGATGACCTCCCTTCTCTGGAGCCAGGAGGGGACGAAGGTGTAAGATGGCCAGAGAAAGTACAGGGCGCCCCACTAAGTTTGAAATCCACGGAAATAACAAATGAGGTTCGGGCATCAGTATGTCCCATGTGATATTTGGGATATACTCACACTAAAACAGTTATTGACCATACATCTGAAATTCCAACTTAACTGTTGTTCAGTCACTCAATCATGTCCAACTCTTTGCGACCCCATGGACTACAGCACGCCAGGTTTCCCTGTCCTTCACCATCTCCTGGAGCTTGCCCAAACTCGTGTCCACTGAGTCCGTGATGCCATCCAACCATCTCGTCCTCTGTTGTCCCCTTTTCCTGCCCTCAATCATTCCAGTACCAAGGTCTTTTCCAGTGAGTCAGCCCTTCTCATCAGGTGGCCAAAGTACTGGAGCTTCAGCTTCAGCACCAGTCCTTCCAGTGAATATTCAGGACTGATTTCCTTTAGGATGGACTGGTTTGGTCTCTTTGCTGTTCAAGGGACTGAACTGAGTGCCCCTTATTTTTCTTTGCACCTGATTTAGGCATTGACTCTTGATGCTGTCTCTTGATTCCTCCTCGCAGGCTTCCAGACAGAAAGATGGAAACCTGTCCAACCTGCTGGTCCGCCCTCCCACCCACCAGGAAGACGGCCCCCTGCACAACTCACAGCAGCAGCAAGCAGTTCTGTTGGAACTGGAAATTTAATTAACAAAATGCTAACATGTAATTTGGAGGAGGACGGGGAGGGGGGAAGCGTTATCACAAAGTTAATAAGAGAACTATTTTAATTACGGTATTTAACAAGTTATAACCATGCCACTATGTTCTCCGGGGAAGGAGTCACATCGTTCAAGAATCTCGGAGCCCAGGAGGGATGGGATGGCGAGCAAGGTGGGGCTGCCACCGTGCTTTGCTTCTCTGCGGCGTGTCTTCCAGGGCTCTGCCTCTGGCCTTTAGAAGCCCCCAAGGAGTCGTGTTCTTCCGTCCCATGACTCAGAGAGCTGGCTCTCCCCATCTTCCAGGTCACCTTCCAACCCGGCAGGGCCTGGGGAGGCAGAGAAAGCCCAGCCTTGGTGTGCAGAGATGCCTCCCGTGCCCACGTGCGCTGGGGAAGAGAGCACCGGGTTTTGTTCAGCGCTGGCTCCTCCTCCGTGGCCCCCCGCCTGCTCATCAGCCCGAGTGTGCACCTCTCTGTCCCCTCCCCTCAGTGCCCCAGACAGGAGCAGAAGCCATGGGCCTGGATGCAGGGAAGAGAGGGAAGGGGAGTGTCTCAGAGCAACGGGGTCAAGCGACCTGAGCTGTCACAAAACAGAAAGAGCAGTGGTGGCAGGGTCACATGACCTTTGCTCACACAGGCTGATCCCAAATCCACCAGCATCAGGAGAGGGCCCACCCTCGGTGCGCCAAACAGGGGGCCCCACTCTTGCCAGACCTCTGCAGGGTGAGGCTGGCCCCGGGAGTGTAAAGGACATGAGACCGCAGGGCGTGAGAGCCGCCAGCCGGGGACGGGAACGGCCTTGGCGCCCCCACCGCTGATCCTGGGCCCCATGACTCCCAGGCATTTTCGCACCAGCTGGAGGGGCCTCTGCCGGGGGAGGGATGGGCGAACAGCTGGGCACTCAGCCTGCGAGGGTGGTGGCAGGGGAGCGGAAAGCTCAAGCAGGGGCGGGCAGAAGGCACTGCTCCCCGGGAGGTGTGTGCCCTTCATGTCACCGAAGGAGGCTCTGGAGTCCCAGACCTGGGAACTTTGGATCACGGCCCCTGAGCTTCCACAGTGTCACCAAGGCAAAGAAGCGGAGAGGACAGAGAGAAGACGCGTGTGATCCGGGCGGGGTGTAGCCACACCCCCTCAGGTAACCCCCCTGAGACAGACTGAATAGCTCAAACTGCTGACAGAGTTGTGTCCACGCTGAGCGCTGAAATCACCCCTGCCAACGCTGGTTACGACTTTCCCGATGTTTCCTTTCCTTCTTTCAGTTCTCGTCCTGAATGGCACGAGCCGTTGGGGGAGTTGTCCACACTGAGAGGACAGGGGTGAGCCGTGATGATCCAGGGCCTGAGAGAGGTTGAGGGTGTCTATACAAGAGGACATCGTGACATTGTATGGGAGGCAGGGATCAGGACCATCCCCAAGAAAAAAAAAGGCAAAAAGGCAAAATGGTTGTCTGACAAGGCTTTACAAATAGCTGAGAAAAAAGAGAAGCGAAAAGCAAAGGAGAAAAGGAAAGATATACCCATTTGAATACAAAGTTCCAAAGAATAGCAAGGAGAGATAAGAAAGCCTTCCTCAAAAATCAGTGCAAAGAATAGAAGAAAACAATAGAATGGGAAAGACTAGAGATCTCGTCAAGAAAATTAGAGACACCGAGGGAATATTTCATGCAAAGATGAGCACAATAAAGGACAGAAATGGTACGGCCCTAACAGAAGCAGAAGATATTAAGAAGAGGTGGCAAGAATACACAGAAGAACTGTACCAAAAAGATATTCATGACCCAGATAACCAGGATGGTGTGATCACTCACCTAGAGCCAGACATCCTGGAGTGTGAAGTCAAGTGGGCCTTAGGAAGCATCACTACAAACAAAGCTAGTGGAGGTGATGGAATTCCAGTTGAGCTATTTCACATCCTGAAAGATGATGCTGTGAAAGTGCTGCACTCAATGTAACCACAGATCTGGAAAACTCAGCAGTGGCCACAGGACTGGAAAAGGTCAGTTTTCATTCCAACCCCTAAGAAAGGCAATGCCAAAGAATGTTCAAACTAGTGCACAATTGCACTTATCTCACACACTAGCAAAGTAATGCTCAAAATTCTCCAAGCCAGGCTTCAACATTACATGAACCGTGAACTTCCAGATATTCAAGCTGGATTTAGAAAAGGCAGAGGAACCAGAGATCAAGTTGCCAACATCCACTGGATCATCAAAAAAGCAAGAGTTCCAGAAAAACATCTACTTCTGCTTTATTGACTATGTCAAAGACTTTGACTGTGTGGATCACAATAAACTATGGAAAATTCTTAAAGAGATGGAAATACTAGATCACCTGACCTGCCTCCTGAGAAATCTGTATACAGGTCAAGAAGCAACAGTTAGAATTGGACATGGAACAACGGACTGGTTCCAAATCGGGAAAGGAGTAGGTCAAGGCTGTATATTTTCACCCTGCTTATTTAACTTATATGCAGAGTACATAATGAGAAATGCTGGGCTGGATGAAACACAAACTGGAATCAAGAATNCCTTTCCTTCTTTCAGTTCTCGTCCTGAATGGCACGAGCCGTTGGGGGAGTTGTCCACACTGAGAGGACAGGGGTGAGCCGTGATGATCCAGGGCCTGAGAGAGGTTGAGGGTGTCTATACAAGAGGACATCGTGACATTGTATGGGAGGCAGGGATCAGGACCATCCCCAAGAAAAAAAAAGGCAAAAAGGCAAAATGGTTGTCTGACAAGGCTTTACAAATAGCTGAGAAAAAAGAGAAGCGAAAAGCAAAGGAGAAAAGGAAAGATATACCCATTTGAATACAAAGTTCCAAAGAATAGCAAGGAGAGATAAGAAAGCCTTCCTCAAAAATCAGTGCAAAGAATAGAAGAAAACAATAGAATGGGAAAGACTAGAGATCTCGTCAAGAAAATTAGAGACACCGAGGGAATATTTCATGCAAAGATGAGCACAATAAAGGACAGAAATGGTACGGCCCTAACAGAAGCAGAAGATATTAAGAAGAGGTGGCAAGAATACACAGAAGAACTGTACCAAAAAGATATTCATGACCCAGATAACCAGGATGGTGTGATCACTCACCTAGAGCCAGACATCCTGGAGTGTGAAGTCAAGTGGGCCTTAGGAAGCATCACTACAAACAAAGCTAGTGGAGGTGATGGAATTCCAGTTGAGCTATTTCACATCCTGAAAGATGATGCTGTGAAAGTGCTGCACTCAATGTAACCACAGATCTGGAAAACTCAGCAGTGGCCACAGGACTGGAAAAGGTCAGTTTTCATTCCAACCCCTAAGAAAGGCAATGCCAAAGAATGTTCAAACTAGTGCACAATTGCACTTATCTCACACACTAGCAAAGTAATGCTCAAAATTCTCCAAGCCAGGCTTCAACATTACATGAACCGTGAACTTCCAGATATTCAAGCTGGATTTAGAAAAGGCAGAGGAACCAGAGATCAAGTTGCCAACATCCACTGGATCATCAAAAAAGCAAGAGTTCCAGAAAAACATCTACTTCTGCTTTATTGACTATGTCAAAGACTTTGACTGTGTGGATCACAATAAACTATGGAAAATTCTTAAAGAGATGGAAATACTAGATCACCTGACCTGCCTCCTGAGAAATCTGTATACAGGTCAAGAAGCAACAGTTAGAATTGGACATGGAACAACGGACTGGTTCCAAATCGGGAAAGGAGTAGGTCAAGGCTGTATATTTTCACCCTGCTTATTTAACTTATATGCAGAGTACATAATGAGAAATGCTGGGCTGGATGAAACACAAACTGGAATCAAGAATGCCAGGAGAAATATCAGTCACCTCAGATATGCAGATGACACCACCCTTATGGCAAAAAGTGAAGAAGAACTAAAGAGCCTCTTGATGAAAGTGAAAGAGGAGAGTGAAAAAATTGGCTTAAAGTTCAACATTCAGAAAACTAAGATCAGGGCATCCAGTCCCATCACTTCATAACAAATAGACGGGGAAACAATGTAAACAGTGAGAGACTTTATTTTTGGGGGCTCCAAAATTCACTGCAGATGGTGACTGCAGCCATGAAATTAAAAGATGCTTCCTCCTTGGAAGAAAAGCTATGACAAACTAGGCAGCATATTAAAAAGCAGAGACATTACTTTACCAACAAAGGCCCATCTAGTCAAGGCTATGGTTTTTCCAGTAGTCATGTATGGATGTGAGAGTTGGACTATAAAGAAAGCTGAGCACAGAAGAATTGATGCTTTTGAACTGTGGTGTTGGAGAAGACTCTTGAGAGTCCCCTGGACTGCAAGGAGATCCAACCAGTCCATCCTAAAAGAAATCAACCCTGAATATTCATTGGAAGGACTGATGCTGAAGCTGGAGCTCCAATACTTTGGCCACCTGATACCAAGAACTGACTCATTGCAAACAACCCTGATGCTGGGAAAGATTGAAGGCAGGAGGAGAAGGGGACGGCAGAGAATGAGATGGCTGGAAGGCATCACCGACTCGATGGGCGCAAGTTTGAGTAGGCTCCGGGAGTTGGGGATAGACAGGGAAGCCTGGCGTGCTGCAGTCCGTGGAGTCACAAAGAATTGGACACAACTGATCGACTAAACTAATACAGGACGAGAAACTCGTCGTGGGGGCCTTGGAGCTCAAGCAAGATCAAGGAGCATTAGGAGGAGGAGTGGCAGTCTCGATAAGATCTGGGTTGTACATGAAGGGATTGATCAAATGGGTACCTGTCATCAAGACAACAGAAGCCAAATTTCTCCCTGTTGGGAAAGAGAGCTACAGTTGCAGAATGGGAGAAAACAAGAATGCACCCTGTGGTGTTGGACTGAAAGTGGAGATGATGAAACGTGTAGTTCTCACTAGATGGAGATGGATGCAGAAATAAAGAGGGGTGTAAATTCAAGTACATACTCTCACGAGTGTTGTAAACTCTTCCACGTATGTGTGTGCACACACCTTCCACTGAGATGGTCTGGGAGAAGCAACACCCTAGAAGTGATGAGGACATTCCCAGACCTGCACATTGTTTTCCGATAAAGGGACCCGGGATCCTTGAAGGAACCACCGATTTCAGGGCTGGGCAGGGAAAGTAGGAGGCAAGCATGGACCACTCTGTTCTGCCACAAATAAAGTACTTAAAACACAAAGAGGACATCTCAGAAGGGCCTCAAGTCAGCTTGAAGGCGGTCCCACTTGCCAAATCTGAGATCATTTGAGAGACAAAAATTAATGACAGAATGAGCTGTGTGGTGCTAAGCCGATTCAGTCGTGTCCAACTCTTTGCAACCCCATGGGCTGTAGCCCATCAGGCTCCTCTGTCCTTGGTATTCTCCAGCAAGAATACTGGAGTGGGCTGCCATTCCCTTCTCTAGGGAATCTCCCTGACCCAGGTGCCACCTGGGCAGCCCAATGACAGAATAGCTCATGACTAGTAAAAATGAGAACACTTGAGTCCAACCTGACCTAAATAAATAACTCCAAAGTGTGACGGGAAATGGAATAAATGGTTGCTGGGGCTCAAAGTGCCTTCCCACACAAGAAAAATATTTATTCACTACACAGGGGAAAAGGAGTAACTATAGGACAGGAAGGGCTTCCCAGGTGGTGCACTGGTAAAGAATCCACCTGCCAAAGCAGGAGACGCAGATTCAACCCCTGGGTGGGGAAGATCCCCTGGAGGGCACAGCAACCTGCTCCTGCCTGGAGAATCCCAGGGACAGAGGAGCCTGGCAGGCTACAGTCCATGGGGTCACAAAGAATGGGATACAACTGAATGGACTTAGAGGAGATTCAGTGGTTACTGGAAAGAGACGGTTCTTCCCAGACAACCAGCCCCACATGAGGGTGACACGTTTGAGGAATTGAAATTGAACTTCTTTTTAAAATATTTATTATTATGTATTCACTTATTTGGCTGTGCTGGGTCTTAGGTGCAGACCGCAGGGTCTTTGATCTTCATCACAGCCTTCGGGGTCTAGTGACGTGAGCAGGGGTGGAACCTAGGCCCCCGGCGTTGGAAGCTCAGAGTCCTAGCTCCTGGACCACCAGGGAAGCCCCGAAACTGAACTTCTTGATCTCCAACAACACAGATGTACTCACAACAAATCTGACCTGAATGCTTATGGAAATTCACGGTCTTGTCTGATGATCGGCTAATAAAACCTCAGAACACACTGATGCTCTCTTGCCCGCCACCAGCCCACCCCACAACCCCAACCCCAGCTTAGGCTTCAGAGATGGCAGATCCAGCAGAAAAAGGAACCAGGAAATGCCCAGAGGACCGGGGCAGGTGTGTTTCTGCGTAGAATTCTCCAGGAGGGGAGGAACGTCAGCTACGCTCTGCACGCGTGAGTCATAGCAACAGGCAGGTCAGCTAGACGGCTCAGATCACGTAACACGGCCGTGGCACCCAGCGCCACGTGGCACCCTGACAAACCAAACACAAAACTGCCAGGCCCATTCTCTGCCACCCGCACTGCGGGGAACTCAACTCTCATGCGCAAAGAGACAGTTTCAAAGTGGGAGAGATCAGCCCGGGGGTCCTGGCAGTTCTCGCAGCATAACCCTGAGAAACAGGTGGCTGCCACTGTTCTCATGAAGTGCTGCTCCACCAAGAGTATGGATGTGATCACCCAGCTGAGACGGTGGCCCTCCAAGCTCATATTTAGAGACTGGGTCAGTTAGGATCTCTCTGGCCATGCGTTTAGAGAAACAGCCACAGGGGAAAGATGACTTCGAACTGAAGACATTTATGCGTAAAGCAAGAGGGATGAAGGCAGATGGTCACCGAGTGCGTTAATTGGGCAGTTCAGATGTGTTAGGGCTCTGGGTCACCGCCCTTGAAATTTTCTTCCCGTGTCCTTATGGTCACCAAAAGGCTGCTGCAGCTCTGGACATCAAATCCTGTATCGGTCACCGGTCATCTGCTAAGCACTGTACAAGGATAAGCCAAACAGTTGGAGATCCCTGACTTCTTCGGACTTACGGTCTATTGTTGGTCCAGAGATGGCCCTGGGTCACGCCCACCTGTGGTGACCCCGTTCCTTTCAATTCTGTTTGCAGAAAACAACTCTGAACAAACCAATCGGGACTCATATTTTAAAACTCAAAGGTAGTTTAAAAGCTGGAATATCCAGAATTCCTTTTCTCCAGGATTCCCACTTTCCCTATTCCTTAAAGGAATGTTATTAAATACCTTTAAAATGTTAAAAATATAAAGCAGCTAGCACAGTGCCTAGAACATGGTGAGTGCTTAAAGTAAGTTCCAGTTCTAGTTCTTGTCTTCATGTCTGAGGCTCCTGGCCACCACGACCCCTGCCCTGCTTTCAGGAAAGAGGATCTTCCTGTCAAGCTCTTAACCAAATGGTTTTCTAGTGGCGTGATGGACTATGCCCTATAGAAAACCTTCTCTCCAAAACTTCCATTCACCCACATGGGCATCTGAACTAATCAGTGTTTTCAGAGCATGGGTCCTGGTCATGAAATCCATTCCAGATTAATTTGTACCAAGCAAAAAGCTGATCCACAGCTTCGGGAAGCATGTCTTAACTAGTTCAACCTCTCAGAAGCACATGCCCTGAGAGCAGAAGATGGGTGGACGGACGTCTACGTGGATGGAAATTGAGGATCTTCCCTTAACTGGTGTGTTTCTACACGTCAGTTACCTGGCTGCATGCAATCAAATCTAATCTTCCTGACAATTGAATAAAGAAGTTACGATTTCCTTTTCACATAAAGAAACTGGGATTCAGAGAGTTTCAAAGATTTACCTGAGGCCATACAGCTAACGCATTGGAGAAGGAAATGGCAACCCACTCCAGTATTCTTGCCTGGAGAATCCCAGAGACAGAGGAGCCTAGTGGGCTGCCGCCTGTGGGGTCGCACAGAGTCGGACACGACTGAAGCGACTTAGCAGCAGCAGCAGCATACAGCTAATGGTAAAGCCAAGATGAAACCCAGGGGATCTCAGGCCCTGATTCTTTTTTTTTTTTTTAACTAATTTTTAATTTTGTTGTTGTTCAATCACTAAGTTGTATCTGACTTTCTGCGACCCCATAGACTGCTACACATCAGTCTTCCCTGTCCTTCGCCATCTCCCGGAGTTTGCTTGAATTCATGTCCATTGAGTCAGTGATGCCATCTAACTATCTCGCTTTCCGTTGCCCCCTTTTCTTCCTGCCCTCAGTCTCTCCCAGCAACAGGGTCTTTTCCAATGAGACACACCTAGGAAGGTGGGACATATATGCATTGAAAGATCACTTTTTTAAAAGTGGAAGTGGAAAGAGATCCAAGCATATCTACCACTAAAATTAAAAATATAGCGATTTGGGATGCCTTGGGTTAAGAGATGGCTTTTTCTGAGCCAAAGGTATCTTTATGGAACCGCTACCTCTACATAAATAGCAAGAGAGTTGGACGGGAGAAAGAAGAAGTCATAATTTGACTCCTCTTGTTGCTGTGCACGAAAAACAGTCCCTCCTGATTTTTATACCCCTCTGCCAAGGTGGAAAATTTCCCTCTAGGTCCCTGTATCAAATCTAAATGCCAAATCTCCAGCGGGTGTGCGAGGAGGAGGCCCGTGCTGACCCAGCTTTGCTGCAATAGGTTAAAGGCAAAAGTGGGAGCCAAGTGGGGAGGGTGGAGAGATGGAGTGACAGACTGAGGTCAGCACCACGGGGCTGTCATTTTGGGCAAAGCCTTGGTGCTCTGCTCGAAGTTTCCACTTCTCTGTACACTGGAAATAGCCAGCTGTGCCCCTTTGCTGTTAAAAGCCAGCATTGGTCCCCCGGCCAGTGGCCGGGCAGAAGTGGGCAAGGAGACAGAACAGAATGGGGACCCTCCCTGCTTGCCCAGGAGACCATGTTATCAAGAACCCTGACTTCAGAGTTGGGGTGTTATCTTCGCTAAGATGAGGTTGGTTTCTTTGAGTTCTTGGGTCCTTCACTCTCACGCCCTATAGGTCTTTCTCGGACAAACCCTTCCGCCATCCCAGAGAGGGTCCCTGTCCAGTGGACACTAGAGCTTTCTGGTTCCTGGAGCTCCATTTCAGTGTCTTTTCACTATCTTTGCTCTTCACCACCCAACCCACTGTTCTGGCTGCATCCTGGACTTGCCATCACCAGAGCAGTCCCCGTCGGTCTGACATTCTAAAGCCTGAGATCTCTGGCACAACGCCCTATCTTTCCAGCTCTTTCCTCTCTGCCCACTCTCTCACCTCATCATGTTCTGCAAAGCCAGGGCTCCTCCCTCTTCGCCCAGTTTGCCACTTCCCTCCTGGTGTCATTTGCTTCCCCGTTAAGCCCATCTGGCTATGGCCACTCTCTGCCAGTAACAAAAGCAACGCTGCTTGTCTCTCCACTTCCAGCCCCACTTGTGGACCAGGCCAACCAAACGTCTGCTTTGGTCCCGCCTCCTGACGGCTGGACAAGCCTGGAGAACTGCTCACAGACCTCACACGTGGGCAGGAAGACAAAGCCAAGAGCCCATCCTGGCTGAGTCCCTCACGTGCTCGGCAATTCGCCTAGAATTTTCAGATCAGTCCCATCCCTCATTCTCCTGGCAACACTGTCAACATTTCAGCCCCTGCTGCCATCTTTCCCAGCGGCAATGACTCTGCTTCTTATTTCACTGGAAAAAAAAAAAAACCGTCAGCTATAAACTTCCTCGCTTGGAATCTAACCTACCTGTACTGCTGCCCCCTTCCTCGTATCTCAAATACAAAGCAGACCTTCCCTTCCCTCCCAGGTGAATCCATGACTTCACACTCATTTCTTCCGTAACCTCCCTGAGTGTTTCCTGCATTCTTTATTTCCTCTCTCTCTCTCTACTGACTTTACCTCTTAGTCTGTTAACCTACTCAAGTGGTTTCTAGCCGAAGAAAGCACCTGTATACACACTGTTGATATTATGTACGGACACTGTGTAGAAAGAAGAGGTAACTAATGAGAGCCTACCTATTATTCTGCACACCTGAGCCTAGCAGCCAACTGGTTTTTATTAGTAACAATTATTTATTAATAAAACATCACGCTGAAAGCTAATGTATTGAATATTGATCATGTATTGAATATTGATCATGTATCAGGCACTGTATCAGGAACTTCACATGCGCTGTGTCATTTAGCCCTCTACTTCCCTTTACAAGGAAACGAGGGAGACGAGAACTTGCTCGCCTTCCCTCTGACCCCTTCCCCCATCCGCACACGCAGCCGTGAAGGAAGCCCCAGCCTCCGTGAGCTTTCCCCCACGGCTGCCCCCGGCACCCTGGCTTCGTCCTAAGCGGAGCACCATCTCATCGTTACGGGCTCCCGATCCTTTCCTAAGTGGCTTACCTCTGGCTCTCTGGGTGCCACCTCCCAGTATTTGACCTCTGACCCATGTTAACAGGCGTCCTCTGCTTTGACCTCACCAGGGCCCTTTCCACCCAGCTCGGGACCCCGCCAACCCTAGCCCCTCACTCAGGAAGAAGCATTGCTTTGACCACGGCAACCAAGGGCTCCTGGGAAGAATCTCGACAGGGCTGGACCGTCACCGTCAGCTCCCTCAGCCAGCAGCAGAAACGCGTGAACGGTGCCAAGCGGGGAAGGGAGGAGAGAAAAGATGCTCAGAGACGGATGGAGACGCGTCACGCATCTGAGCAGAGCCGGTGTGCTTGCTGCCTGCTTATGCTGTATCAAACCGGACTCGAGCCCCGCTTCAAAGCCAGTCCTCCAAAGATCCAGACGCCGCCCTGGCCGGAAAGGCGGGCCCTCCTCCCGAGTTCCTGGGAGCATTAGCTCATCAGCGCCTGCTTGCTCCCCGCCATGTGAACCCGCTCACAAGAAGCTAAGGGGAGGAGCAGCGCAAACAGAAACTCCAGGCGCCTCAGCGGTTAGAACACATCTCCCTCCTGCTGCTCGGATGATCCCTCTCAGGAAAAACCTCAACCGGTTTGGCCTCAGCTTCCCTCCGAGCTTGACTTCAGCTCCAGGTCCTTCCTCCATCCTTCCTGCGCCCCCTTCTCCATTCTCCACGCTGTCCCCCTCTCCCACTCCTGCGAGCTAGCTAGCTCTTGTCCTGGGTTCAACATTCCCAGGATTGGAAACGCCAGGCAGAGATGCAGGTGCTAACAGGGAAAGTGTGGACTGGAATCTAGAATGACCTGACCCCAGGCCAAGAGCTCCTTTAGGGGAGGAGTGACCCCAGATTTCACTAGACGTCTTTGGGTGAAAATTCCACGAATCTGGAAATGACAAAACTCAACAGAAATTGAACTGAATGAGCAGATATATGTCGCATGCTTGGGACAATGACCAGCACATGGCAAGCTGTATAAACACTAGGAACTGAGTCGGACTTTGTGGAAGTATACATTTCAACACTGGGGCTGCCTCAATATTCCAGAATCCTTGAAAATGGGCACCTGAACCTGTATTTGTACATTCTAAGACTCGGTTCTGCCATCGGGCTAAGGGTTTGCAGTCTAAGATGCCTTTGCCTACATGACTAAAGGTCTCCATCTCCTGTTCTCGCCACCCTTCCTTAGTCTCAAGTCCAGTAAAAACCCTGGATTTCCCTAACCCTTGTGTTGGTGTCTTTCCTATCGCCTTGGCAGCAAACACCCCAGCTTCATAATAATAACCATTTAGCGCTTTAGCGTCGAGCTGTAATTACAGGAACGCACTGGAAAGCTGATGTCAAGTAAGCTTTCCTCCCCCAAGCACATTGGCAAGGGCTTTGGTTGGGTTTTGCGCGAAGACCCTCTCCGGAAGCCTCGCAGGAAAAGGGTCAGCCCCGCGGAGGGAGGCGAGACGCCGGTGGTCTGCATTTCAAGGCTAGCACTGAGCCTGCCCGGTCCTGCTGCACACTGTCAGCGAAAAACACAGACTTCTTCCCTCCAAAGCAAAGAATCCTCAGCGTCCTCAGAATCATGTCTCAAAGAGGACAGAGGCAAAAGAAGCAAGAAAGCCTTCCTTCCTCTTTCAAAGGCTTCAAGCAGGAAGGGAGGAACTGGGCTGGGAAGCGAGAAACTTCCTGCACGCCAACACGCCCAGGACTCAGCTGGAAGCAGACCGCCCAGCTTCACGAATTGCTCGAGGGTGATTCCTGGTGCCCCAACACTGGGTTCCAGCTCAGATTCTGCCCAAGGCCCTTCCAGCCTCAGGGAGAAGGAGGTGACAGGCACCTCTCTTCTGAGACGTGATGAAAGGTGTGAGTCACGAGAAGTGGGCGGGAAGTTAGCTCCAGGGTCAGGGGCCCTGAGCATCGGCAGCTGGATGGAGACGCAGGAAGAGGAGGGGGGAATCCCCACAGGGGGGAAAAAAACTGTCTCCAATTGCCTTCCTTCCAGCCCACTCAGATATTTCAGAAGTGTGCCAGACACAGAGTGGGCAAGCCTGAGAACCAAGGAGCCGTCTGCCGATAAGCACCGAGTGGGGTTTCCCTGTGTCTCATCCCAGTCTCTGTGAGGGGCTGGCAAAAGGACCAAGGCAGCCTGGATGGGGATAAGGAGGCTACGGCGATAAGCTGGCTTTGATGTGGCCACGCCGTGTCACGTCAGAGTTAGAGGAGATCTTGGGAACCACTGATTTGTGGATAAGCAAACCAAGGCTCAGAGAGGGCATGGGATTTGTCCAAGACCCACAGCTCCTTAAGTTGTCTGGCAAGACTTTGCTTGGTCCCCAAACCAAACACAGAAACACTGGTATGTGAGTCCAAAGACCAGCTCCAGAGTGGGGACACTCCCCTGGGAGCAGATCTCCACCACTTCACCTGTCGGTCACAGGATGGACACAGGTGACCGCCATGACCTTCTCATCCACTTGCCTTGTTGCCTTGTTCCAGGTGAGACTCAGCACCTGTGGTTAATCCTAAGAAATTCAAGTGTGATGGAAAGTTTTTCAGTCAAATACCATGAGACATGTTAATCTTCTACTTTTTACTGAAAGGAAAATGGGGCCCAGAGCTGATGTAAACACGGTACCTTCTACCTCAAGGTCTTTAAAAACAAGCAATAGGAAAACCATCTGTGATCCATGTAGGCAATAGAATATTATTCTGTGCTAAACGGAAATGAAGTACCAAGCCATGAGAAAGACGTGGAGGAACGCACGTTACTAACTGAAAGAAGCCATTCTGAAAAGGCTACATACATATTGTAGGGTTCTAACTACATGGCATTCTGGAAAAGGCACAACTAGAGACAGTAAAGGATCAGGGGTTGCCAGGGGTTAGGGAGCGGGGAAGGACGGATAGGCAGAGCACAGAGGATTTTTCGGGCAGTGAAATTTTAGGGTGGAGAAAGACTGAAGGCAGGAAGAGGAGGGGACAGCAGAGGATGAGACGGTCAGAGGGCATCACCGACTCAGTGGACATGAGTTTGAGCAAACTCTGGGAGTTGGTGATGGACAAAGAAGCCCGGCATGCTGCAGTCCATGGGGTCACAAAGAGTCAGGCACGACTGAGCAACTGGACTGAAACTGTTCTGCATGATGCTGTAACGGTAGATACATGTCATCATACATTTGTCCGAACGCATACGATGTAGGCCACCAAGAGCAAGCCCTGTTGTGAACAATGACTTTAGGTGATGACGATGTGTCAATGTAGGTTCATCAGTTTCAACAAAAGTACCACTCTGGCGGGAGATGAGGAGACTGCGGGCAGCCATGCATCTGTGGGGGTGCAAAGGGTCTCTGGGAAATCTCTGGACCGTCCTCTCAGTTCTGCTATGAACCTAAAATTACTCAGAAAAAATTGTCTTAAAAAAAAAAAAACTACAGTAACAGGAATCCAATTCCATTCAACCAACAGTTGATTGAGTTCCTAATTTCACCAAGAGAATTTTTTTCTCCCCACTGTCTGCTATTTTCAGCTTTCATGATTTTTTGCATCCTGTTGTATTTTGTGGAAATACCAAGAAAAAGAGCAAGAGGCCTCTGGTTCTAGCAGAGTGCTCTCAAACTGCAGTGCGCACGTTTCCACACTCCTCCAGCATTCTCGTTTAAAAAGCAGATGTTTAAACCCTACCTCTGGCCCTCTAACTCGGAGCCTCTAAGGGCCAAGCCAAGCTTCCCAAGTGGCTCAGCGGTAAAGACTCTACCTGCCAATGCAGGAGACGTGGGTTCAATCCCTGGGTCAGAAGATTCCCTGGGGGAGGGCAGGGCAACCCACTCTCCAGTATTCTTACTGGAGAATCCCACGGACAGAGGAGCCTGGTGGGCTACAGTCCAGGAGGCCACAAAAGAGTCGGACATCACTGAGAGACTACACAACACCACCAAAGGCCAGGGAATCTGCATTTTCACAGCTTCTCCAGGTGGTCATCATGGATGCTAGCCTTCAGTAAAAACTGCCTCCCTGGTGCCTGGAGCAGGAAGAAGCCTCTGGGAAGAAGTGTGCCCGCCGGACCACTGTAGCTTCAGGTTATAATTGAAGATTGATGGGGAAAGACTCGTAAAAGACCACAGACGACAGGTGAAGGGCAGGAGGCATGGAGCTGACTCTCCCCTCTCACGAGAGTCTTCAGACCCGGCAACACGGCTTCCCTGTGTCTCCGCCCTCCTGGATATGAGCTTCTGGGTCAGGTTCGCTCATGACCGCCTCCCTAGCCCCAGGCCCAAGACAGATGCTCAACGTCTCAGTTGGTGTTTTGTCGCTCAGTCATGTCCGACTCTTTTATTAAAGCAAAAGAGATCATATTTGTGACCCCATGGACTGTAGCCTGCCAGGGTCCTTGGTCCATGGGGTTCTGCAGGCAAGAATACTGGAGTGGGATCCTCCAGGGGATCTTCCCAACGCAGGGATTAAACATGCGTCCCCTGCATTGCAGGTAGATTCTTTACCTCTGAGCCACCTGGAGAAGCCCAGATACTCAATAAATTAACGCTGAACATATGAATCAGTCTCGTCCAGCAGAAGGAGCAGGTGAAGAGACAAGCAAAGGTCTCCCCTAATGACTTACACTTTCCCTCCATTTAAATGTGCAGGTCTCCCCAGAGGCCCCACTCCCTGGAGGCCCCACTACGAGGGAGAATGAAGCTTGGACACGATACGTCAGCTACTCAGGAGAATGTGACCCCTTCTGGGAACCAGGACTATTCTGTATCCAGAAGTCTCAGCTCTCAGGAGCCCCGCTTGCTTGGGGTGATGCTGTGAGCACTGCTCAGTGTCCAGGATATTGAAACTAAAGCTGCTAAACACACACCGAGGTCTCAGAGGGGACGAATGTGGAGGAAAATGCGCCCGATGGGGGCTGAGCCCAGTGAGGCTTCACACTGGCTTCCCCAACCCCTGCAGCGAGTGGCAGAAATGAAGTGATGCCTGGGGCACATTGGCTCAGTGGTGAAGAATCCACCTGCCAAGAAAGAGCCAGGGGTTCAGTCCCTGGGTGGGGAAGATCCCCTGGAGGAAGAAATGACAACCCACTCCAGTGTTCTTGCCTGGAGAATCCCATGGACAGAGGAGCCTGGTGGGCTATGGACGGTCCATGGGGTCATGGGGTCACAAAGAGTCAGACACGACTGAAAGACGGAGGGTACCTGCTCGGGGCCTGCAGAAATCTGCTGCTCTCCACCTAGTACCTGCCCCCCAATTTCAGAGTGTTTTTGCCTGCTACCCTCTAAAATAATGCATCTTTGACTTTTTCCTGCTCCTTGAAATCACAAACGCTCCTGAAATTGCTGTAACCAGATTCACGCGAGGATGTGTGCTACTTTAGTTTGTTAGGGCTGTTGCGACAAATACCACAGACTCAGTGGCTGTGTGGCAGGCGGATTCTTTACAGTCTGAGCCACCAGGGAAGCCCTTCCACCACGTTTATTTCACTGTGATGTTTGGAGATGCCGCTTTTTCCCGCTGCGTGTGGCCCTCGGGGAAGATGGGCAGGCTGGCCCCCGCACCCTTGCATAACGCGACTCTGCAGGAGTCTTGGAGGCTGGTCCGCTAACTCCATCTCCCAAAGCCCTCGGTCGCCGCGATAACTTGCTGCCAGACTGAACCTCCTCCGAGCCTAGCGGGCAACGCTGCTTTTGCTCTTGGGGCGCCTTGGAGATATTTCCCAGCGGTGAGGAGGGTAAGCGTCCTGTCTCCTTTAACACACTCTGACTTCCCGCGGCTCTGCTGGGCTTCCCAACCTGGGCTCTGCTTCCTGTTGCCTCACCCACCAGCTGCACGGCCTTGGGCGGATGACTTAACCTGTGCCTCAGTTTCCTCCTCTTCAGGGAGATAGTGGTGGCCTTCCGTGTTATCTTAGTGATTAATTAGACAACATGTGTAGAAGCTGTGCCTGCGTAAGGAAGGCTGGGCGCTCCCCACCCTGTGCACACGTGTGCCTCCCGCAGCCCTCTGCGTGCCAGATAGCCGCTCCCTTGCATCTATGTTGTGCCATGGATTTGGCGGTATTAAAAAGTGTGCGCCTGATGCTGGTCCAGTGGTTGAGAGTCCACCTGCCAATACAGGAGACGCAGGTTCGATCCCTGCTCCGGGAAGATCCCACAGGCCCCGGAGCAACTGAGCCTGTGAGACACAGCTGATGCCCACACTCCAGAGCCTGCGCTCTGCAACAGATCACTGCGGTGAGGGGCCCCGACACCCCGCAAGGAGAGGAAACCCTCACACAGCGCGACCAAAGGCAAACACACACAACAACGTGCCCCAGCTGAGCTGCACCTTCGTGGCCGTGATCTAGGTCAGCCTCCTTCCTTGCGCCCTTCTCCATAAAAGCCCCGGATGTTAGGGTTTTATGGTTAAGAATTAAAAGCGAAACGTTTCAGTACGCAAGGAAAGTACGATGTGCATTTTCAACTTAAGAAAATAGGTATAAGGAATGAAAATTCAGGCTTCCCAGGTAGCCCAGTGGTGGAGAGTCTGCCTGCCAATGCAGGAGATGCAGGGGAGAGGGTTCGATCCCTGAGTCGGATAGATTCTCCTGGAGGAGGGCATGGCAACCCCCTCCAGTATTCTTGCCTGGAGAATTCCATGGACAGAGGAGCCTGCCAGGCTACTGTCCACGGGGTCTCAGGAAGCTGGACATGGCTGAGCAACTGAACACAGCACACCATGAGACTCAGGGACCGTCCCTACCTCCATACTCTGTACTCTCCCTTCAAGCCCCAAACATTCTATTCTGGGTAAATCCGTACTGAGTCACTTTAGGGGAAAATCCTCCAGTAAAGACTGGGGGGACACAGTCCACCGGGGCCATGGGGGATCGTGTCTCAGGACACGAGGACCTGGGGCATCACAGCTCGAGACCCAGGGTGTGCTGATTCCTATGGCCCCAAGCAACCCCGAGCTCCACGTCTTCAGCAAGCAAAGGCAGGCCCTCTGACCCTGACCAGCGGGGACTTTGGAAACCCCGCACTCAAGGGTGAAGAGTTAGCCCAGCCTCGTGCAGAGGGATTTCTCTGTAATCCGCACACGTGTCCCGGGGATCAGGCCCTGGGAGGTACCGCAATTCCATGATGGCTCAGACCCCTGGCCCACAGCCCATCAAGCTCCCCAAGCCCTCTGGCTCAAGTCAACTTCAAATTTAATTAAGAAAAAGGGAGATGTTGTTAATTAAGATGGTCCTCTGCAGGGCCATCACCCAGGATTGGGGAGACAAGCGAGGAGATAAGCATCTTGGCGTGATGCAGAAAGCTGGAAGAGTCTCCCTGACCCTCACCTGTGAAAACAAGCTTGGATGCCGCAAGCACGCAGGCTCAGAGCGTGGGCTTCGCGGGAGCTGGGGCCCTGCCTGTGGGTAGCGGGGCCTCAGAAGCTGTGCAGATCGCTCCCCAAACAGTCTCCAGGAGAGGCTGGCCCCTGCGGTCCCCAGGGCACCAAGGAGGCCCTGCCGGCCGCTCCGTCTCCTCCCCATCTTCTCAGCCAAAAGGCCGGCCAGCAACTCCCCTCAAGCTGGTGTGAGTTAGTAACCAAAGTCTGAGAAGGATTTAAAGAGGCGATACGAGAACACAGAGGGACAGACGTCCTGGGCGGCCCAATGGTGACTCTACGCTTCCGCTGCAGGGGGCACAGGTTCCATCCCTGATCGGGGGACTAAGATCCCACGTGCCATCTGGTGTGGCCGAAAAGGAGAGAGAGAGGGTAGGAAGAGCTGAGAGAGGAAGAGGAAAGGGACCAGCTGGTGCTGCTGCTGCTGCCAAGTCACTCCTGTCGTGTCCGACTCTATGAAACCCCATAGACGACAGCCCACCAGGCTCCCCCGTCCCTGGGATTCTCCAGGCAAGAACATTGGAGTGAGTTTCCATTTCCTTCTCCAATGCAGGAAAGTGAAAAGTGAAAGTGAAGTCACTCAGTCGTGTCCGACCCTCAGCGACGCCATGGACTGCAGCCTACCAGGCGCCTCCATCCATGGGATTTTACAGGCAAAGAGTGCTGGAGTGGGGTGCCATTGCCTTCTCCGAAAGGGACCAGACAGTCTGGCAAATCTCTGGAGCTGGGGCCCCTAGGGAAGGCTTACAGTCTCAGTGAATGAGCCTGGTGACTGTTGAAAGTGAAGGTGAAGTCGCTCAGTCGCGTCCGACTCTTTGCAACCCCATGGACTGTAGCCTACAGGCTTCTCCGTCCATGGGATTCTCCAGGCAAGAATACTGGAGTGGGCTACCATTTCCTTCTCCAGGGGATCTTCCTGACCCANCTGGTGACTGTTGAAAGTGAAGGTGAAGTCGCTCAGTCGCGTCCGACTCTTTGCAACCCCATGGACTGTAGCCTACAGGCTTCTCCGTCCATGGGATTCTCCAGGCAAGAATACTGGAGTGGGCTACCATTTCCTTCTCCAGGGGATCTTCCTGACCCAGGGATGGAACCCGCGTCTCCCACATTGGAGGCAGACGCTTTAACCTCAGAACCACCAGGGTGACTGTTGGATGTTCCTAAATGTGTGGCTCTCTGGTTCCCAACATCAGAATAGCCCCCCCGCCCCATTCTGGGATGCTTGGGGGGAAAACAGATTCCTGGACGCTCACCTGGATTTAGGAAAAGACCTTCTATGGGGGCCAGGAAATTAGCATTTTAAAACATCCTACAGGAGATCTGGGGGCCACCATGGTGCTTCAGTTCTAAAGAATCCTCTGCCAGTGCAGGACACATGGGTTCGATCCCTAAGTCCGGAATATCCCCTGGAGAAGGAAATGGCACCATACACACAGGTATTCTAGCCTGGGAAATCCCGTGGACAGGGGAACCTGGCCAGCTACAGTCCATGGGAATCACAAAACAGCTGGACATGACTTAGCGAATAACCTACAACAACAGGAAATTTTGAGTCCACGCTTTAGAAGGCTAGGGTAGTCTCAAATAGGGATTAGTAAACTACAGCCCAGGGGCCAAACTTGGCCCTCAGCCCGGATATTAGCTAATGTTCATTTGTTCATCCTTTCACAAATTACGTGATAAGAACTTGCTCTAGACAGGTCCTGTTGTAGGTACTAGAAATAAAACATTGAAAAAGAGTTGTAATCTCTGTCTTCATGGAAAATGTGTTCTAAATAGGGAGAGTGAGAAAAACAGTCCTCCCACAAAAAAAAAAACAACAAAAACCCAGGTAAACATATAAATATCTTCGGATGATAACACAAGCTACCAAAGAACAGTAAACAGTGCCAGACATCACCCGAACACAGGGACATGAAGATTGGGTACAACTGAAAAAAGCACGCAGGCGATGGCAATGAGTCCTCTAGGGGATGGCGAGGCTGCTTCAAACCAAGACTCTCTAACTTCCTGGGACTCCAATATAGTTATTTGTGGTCAAAAAAATTGAGCACTCTATCAAGGAAGTTATGCAACACAAAACAAAAATAAAATAAAGGCATAAAAACAAACAAACAAAACCCCACACTTCTGCCAGAGGTCTGGGTTTCTTTTCTTTTTTCTTTTTTTGCTGACTTCTCGGCTGAGATGAATATTTATCTGCAGGCTCTACAGGGAGGCAGGGGCTTCCAGCACCAGCAGAAGAGCCTCGGGTTCCCAGAGGCAGCCAGCTCTGAGCTACAGGGGTGGCGGCTGGGACCCCAAGCCCACCCCTCCAGAGCCCACAGCCTCACTTTCCACATGTAACCCTAGATGCACGAAAGGGAAACCAAGATCGCAGCAGCTCCGGCCAACCACTCTCCCAGGGGGCGTTTTGTAACAGAGGAAGAAGATTTTGAAACAGTTCTCTCTTGTAGCCAGCGAGACATAAATCTCAGTTTCTGGTCAGAGGCTGAGACTTGCTGGCTCTCGGAGTCACTCAGGAGAGACATCCACCATCTGTGGCCTGTGCCTCCATCTCCACCCTGCCCCGCCAGGGAAATGGTCATCTCCACACTCCATCCGCCCGGCGCTCAGAAGGCCTTCAAGGAATCAAGAAGCAAAACGCTCTATGCTGACTGTGGTTTCTCAGTCGTCACCCGAGGGTGGGGGTGGGGTGGGGTGGGTGTTCTTACACACTACAGCCTTCATGCAAGTTTGGTTCCTGTATTTCAATTCCGCTCATCCCCTGCTGCAACTTGAAAGTATCAATTCTTTGGCGCTCAGTCTTCTTCATGGTCCAACTCTTCAGAGTCCCTTGGGCTGCAAGAAGATCAAACCAGTCAATCCTAAAGGAAATCAACCCTGAATACTCATTGGAAGGACTGATGTTGAAATTCCAATACTTTGACCTCCTGGTGCGAAGAGCCAACTCATTGGAAAAGACCCTGATGCTGGGAAAGATTGAAGTCAGGAAGAGAAGGGGACGACAGAGGACGAGATGGTTGGACGGTAGCACCAACTCAATGGACATGAGTTTGAGCAAACTCTGGGAGACGGTGGAAGACAGGGCAGCCGGGTGTGCTGCAGTCTGTGGGGTCACAAATAGTTGGATACAACTCAGGGACTGAACAACAACAACAACATCCCCTCACAAGCACACACAGACACACACTAGCAGTTGGGATCCAATGAGTTGGTAAGAGTCCTTTAAAACCTTTCGACCTATGCAAAATGGGACTGTTATATTTCCCCTTTGAATCAACCAGGCTCCCTCCCCCGAGTCCCCAGACACACACCCAGAGCAACAGAGTATGTTGAGGATACTCAGGAAGCTGTTTGCATTTATTGCTGGAGTTCTAAGGAAACGATAGCAAAAGGGCAGCATCTGTGATATGGGTTTCTGCTGTACAAACTGCACCCTGAAGACTTTCTAGATTCTTCTGCGAGCAGCCACCACACCCTTCCTCAGAGCTCACAGGCCAATAGGAGCAGACGGAGGAGAGAAGTCCTTCCCACCTTGCGGCTGTCATTCAGTCGCTCAGTCGTGTCTGACTTTCTGCAGCTCCATGGATGGCTTCCCTGTCCTTCACTATCTCCCAGAGTTTGCTCAACCTCACATCCATTGAGTCAATGATGCCATCCAACCATCTCATCCTCCGTCATCCCCTTCTCCTTNGAGTCCCCAGACACACACCCAGAGCAACAGAGTATGTTGAGGATACTCAGGAAGCTGTTTGCATTTATTGCTGGAGTTCTAAGGAAACGATAGCAAAAGGGCAGCATCTGTGATATGGGTTTCTGCTGTACAAACTGCACCCTGAAGACTTTCTAGATTCTTCTGCGAGCAGCCACCACACCCTTCCTCAGAGCTCACAGGCCAATAGGAGCAGACGGAGGAGAGAAGTCCTTCCCACCTTGCGGCTGTCATTCAGTCGCTCAGTCGTGTCTGACTTTCTGCAGCTCCATGGATGGCTTCCCTGTCCTTCACTATCTCCCAGAGTTTGCTCAACCTCACATCCATTGAGTCAATGATGCCATCCAACCATCTCATCCTCCGTCATCCCCTTCTCCTTCTGCCCTCAGTCTTTCCCAGCATCAGGGTCTTTTCCAATGAGTCAGCGCTTCACATCAGGTGGCCAAAGTATTAGAGCTTCAGCTTCAGCATCAGTCCTTCCGATGAACATTCAGGGTTGTTTTCCTTTAGGACGGACTGGTTGGATCTTCTTACTGTCCAAGGGACTCTCAAGAGTCTTCTCTAGCACCGCCACAGTTCAAAAGCTTTGCTAAGAAGCTATGAAGCAGAAGAGGTCACTCAACATATAATATTCCAAGTACCTACTCTATCCCCAGATGATGCTAGATACCCCAAATGCAAAAGCAAAGAAGCCGTGTTATCTTCATCTTAGAAATTCAGAGTCCATAAGGACAACAGATAAAAGGTATACTTGTAAATGACAGTAATAATCAACCTTCTTTTTTGGCCTTCTGTCATCTGACAGCCACTGATTTTTCTGAACTCATCATATTGCTTTTGCCTCATTTACTCTGCGCCAGCTACGGTGGCCTTCTCCATGTTTCCTGAACATGCTAAGCATGTTTCTGCTTCAGAGACCCGGAATTTTCTGTTCCCTTTGTCTGGAAGGTTCTTCCTGCAGACGAATCAATGGCTTGCTCCTGTATTTCTTTTTTTTTTTTTCTCTCCTGTGACCCTCCAAGGAGGCTCCTCTGGCCATTCTGCCTGAAACAGGCTTGTGGTTTCTCCACCTACTCTCTGCCCTGCTTTAGTTTTCTTCTGGACACATATCATGTATGCCTTGGATAGTACAAATTCGTTTATTATCTGTCTCCCTCACTAAAAGCAGGTCTCAGGTTTCTTTCATTCCCTGCTAAATGTTCCATGCCTAGCATATAATAAGCACGCAATAGATATTTATTGAAAAAGTGAATAAATAAATGCTGTCATAAAATCAGAATCTAGCATCATATTTCCAAACCACTCCCATTCTACCGTAGGAATATTCTACTTGAAGCATCACCCTTTCCTGGAAAGTTTCCTCTATGCAGTTTTAAGCATCAAATCTTATTTCCCGGATGACATTTATTGCAAGAACTGGAGATGCCTCTCCCTGGAAAAGAGAAGTTTACAGCGACATACAGTGAAATCTCAGACACCTGTTCCATATCATGTAAACGTACAATACGGTGATTTTCTGAAACACTGGCTGCAGAGTTTCAGAAAACTCATATGCGAGTGCTTTAGCAATAAGGCAAAAGAGAGAAAAAAAAAAAGTCAAGATGGTGCAGTGGAAGTGGGAGCAGGAACCAGAGCTCATAGATAGGACCCGGGTATTTATTTTTTTATGTTTAATCTGCATGGCGGGCCTCCCTGGTGGCTCAGATGGTAAAGAATCTGCCTGCAATGCGGGAGACCTGGGTTTGATCCCTGGTTTGGAAAGATCCCCTGGAGGAGGACATGGCCTCCCACTCTAGTATTCTTGCCTGGAGAACCCCATGAACAGAGGGACATGGTGGGCTATGGTCCATGGGGCCACAAAGAGTCGGGCACGACTGGGCGACTAACACACTATCTGTATACCGACTGCTGAGCCCAGAGACCAGAGGAGGGGAAGGTGCCACCATCTGTCACCAGGTCACCCCTCCCCCAGCCCTCCCCCGCTTATTTGCATGAGATAACATCGGTCATTGAGAAGCCAGGAGGCACCACAGCCAAGGTGTCCCAAAGCAGGAAGTGATACGGGTTAGAGGTAACCCAAGAGAGCAAAAGGGAACTAATCTGGACCAAGAAGAGACTTAACCAAATGTGAACACTCAATGCAAAACTATTTGCATGTTGCTGCTGCATGTGGCGGGCACGTAACTCAAAGGCAAAGCTGTTGGTGGGACCAGGCTCGAACCAAAAGTCAGAGTATAGATCCACGCGGTTCTGGCTTCTGCGCTTGAGGTTTCTCTCCTGGAAGGGTCCCCTTTACACGGTGACAGCCAGCAATGCTGTTTTGCTTGGGTCTCTGTGTCTGGCGACAGACGGGGCAGATTTGAGGCTGGGCAGTGCTGACCTTCACTGTGGACCTTCAGCAAGTGTCTCAGCCCGAGGAGCTGGGTTGGCAGAGAAGGGCGGTGAGCTCTGATTGGCTGGCCTCAGGACACAACCCCGTGGGCATCTCCGCTTCGGTTTCCAGCTTCTGGAGCTCTGAGACAGTACATTTCTGCTGTTTAAACCGGGGGTTCCCAACCTCTGGGATCTAACGCCTGCCGGTCTTGGGTGGAGCTGATGCCATAATAACATAAACAAAGTGACCAGTGAATGTAAGGAGCTTGTATCATCCCGAAGCCACGCCCTCTCTCCAGGTCCATGAAACAAGTCCCTAGTGCTAAAAAGGTTGAGGACCACTGCTTTAAGCCCCCAGTGGGTGGTTTGTGGTGATAGCCCCAGGGAGCTAACACCAACCCCGGTAACAGCTTCTACTCCGTGACAGGTGTCTGGGAATTGACAGGTTTCCTTGGGCCCGAGCCCTCCCTGAAGCCCCATGGAGGATGTTCATGGAACAACCACTGTGTGGCTTTGAAGGATACTGGGTTCAGCTCACATTCTGATCCGGGCCTGTGGACACACCCTCCCCCCACCCGGATGTTCACTGCTCACCTGTCTTAGGGAACATACAAAGGCTCTAGGTGGATCGTCTCATTTTATCCTCACAGTGATGGGTGCTCCTGTCCCCCCCCCCATTTAACAGAAGAGGAAAGAAGGGCTTCCATCGCTACATGACATGTGATAGACGGCTGAGAAAATACGGAATTATATTTAACGTGGCAACTCCTCCACCACCCCCAGGACCCCCACCCCCGTCACCCGCCAGGAACCCAGCAGCTAAACCAACGAGCTGACATGAGCTGCTGTCGGTAGTTGGACATAAGATATGTGGTATTCATTTCACTCCTTTTTTCATTCAGACTGTTCAATATCATATCTGTTCTTGGTATTTTATCGTGACTTCATATCAACGTCCTTGATCTTAACTTTCATCTCAAGGGCGAGAATCTTCTCTGGTCTCTTTTAATGACTTTTCATTTTCAAAGAATTTTCAGTTTACAGAAACGTTGTGACATCGGTACCACGAGTTCCCATACACCCCACTCCAGTCTACCCTCTTGGGCGCTTCTTACACCCCTGTGGACCGCTTGTCACAGTTTATGAACCAACACGGAGACCTTGTTATTAAACGGGACTGTAGCCCGCCAGGCCTCTCTGTCCGTGGGATTCTCCAGGCAAGAACACTGGGTGGGTTGCCAGGCCCTCCTGCAGGGGATCTTCCCGACCCGGAAGTCCAGCCTGTGTCTCCTGCGGCTCCTGCACTGCAGGCAGACTCTTTACCCACTGAGCCCCTGGGAAGCCCTTGTTACTAAAGAAAAGCCCTACGTGTCTCCAGTTTCCTTTGTCCCTTTTCCGTTCCAGGGTCCCCGTCAGGACACCCCATAATGTGTGGTGCTCAGGTCTCCTTATAGCTTCGTGGCTGTGACGGCTCTCAGTCTCGCCCTGCTTCTCACGACCTTGATGGTTTTAAAGGGTGCTGGTTGGGAGCATCAGAGAAGGTCCCTCAATTTTGACGTGTCTGATGTTTGTGTCATGACTGTACTGGGCTTACGAGTTTGGGGAAAGAAGATCACAGTGGTAGGGGATTTACCGGTGGTCCAGTGGTTAAGCCTCCACCTTCCAATGCAAGCGGTCCAGGTTCAGTCCCTGGCAGGGGACCTAAAATCCCACATGCCTCTGGACCGAAAAAACAAAACATAACACAGAAATAATATTAAAACAAAGTCAATAAAGACTTTTTTAAAAAAAAAGTCCACAGCAAGAAGAAGAAGAAGACCACACAGGCAAAGCTCCACTCCCACCACATCCTGTCTAGAGCCGGCCCCCAGCGTCTCCCCACGGCAGATGCTGTCCTTGACCCCCGGCTGAGGTCGTGTCCTCAGGCGTCCTCACCGCTTCATCTCTCTCTCCGCTCCTTCCCTTACCATGCTCTTTGGAGAGACCTCGCTAAGCCCTGTCCCTTTAAGGGCAAAATACATACGTAACTTATTTGGAATCCTTCCGCACCGAGGGTCTCATCCTCCTCCATTTCCTATCTGCGCACTCACTCGCTTGCAGGAGCGTGGACTCCTGAGTCTTTACGTGCCTACTGCAGCTCCACACCATTTGCGTCTGGCCGCACTGTCTCCGCTTCGGCCTTGGAGAGCCCTTTCACTGGGTTCCCACGCTCCCCAGGCTGACCCCAGGGTTATGTATGATTCTTTTAATTTTGACTTTTCTTGTTTTCTTGTTCAGTCGCTCAGTCGTGTCCTTCTCTTCGCGACCCCGTGGACTGTGGCCCGCCGGGCTCCTCTGTCCGTGGGATTCTCCAGGAAGAACACTGCAGCCGGTTGCCATGCTCTTCTGCAGAGGATCTTCCTGACCCAGGGATCGTGTTCCGGTCTCCAGCATTTCAGGCAGATGTTTTCGCCATCTGAGCCCCCAGGGAAGCCCAGTTTTTCTTTTAGTCGTCTTTATTATTTCCTTATTTTCTGTGCTCCAAGATCACCCTGAGTATTCCACGCCCCGGTGCTAAAGCCAGCCCTTTCCGCAAGAGGCCCTGGTTCTTTTTACTGGACGATAGTATGAGACACGGAGAAGGCGATGGCAGCCTACTCCAGTACTCTTGCCTGGAAAATCCCATGGGCGGAGGAGCCTGGTGGGCTGCAGTCCATGGGGTCGTGAAGAGTCGGACACAACTGAGGGACTTCCCTTTCACTTTTAACTTTCATGCATTGGAGGAGGAAATGACAACCCACTCCAGTGTTCTTGCCTGGAGACTCCCAGGGACAGGGGAGCCGAGTGGGCTGCCGTCTATGGGGTCGCACAGAGTCGGACACGACTGAAGCCACTTAGCAGCAGCAGCAGCAGTATGAGACACAGAGGCCTGGGCATCAGGTGTGCACGTCGGACTGGGGCACTTCCTTCTAAGCTGGCTCAGCTGACAGACGAGGAAATCTGTACACGTGTGCTAGTCCCCGATACATACACGCACGCACATTTATCAAGGCTCCTATATGTAGCCATTCACATCCAGATTAAGCTAAACATGAGTTCACGCTATTTCCAGCTCGAATCCACTACCCCATGGATGGTTCTATTGCTTATCTGTAAATGTCCTTCCAACAGTGAGAACCCAGTTTCCCCCCACCACCCCCTCATCCATATACTTAACTGTTCATTTCCAGTGTCTGAGTACTGAAGCCTCAGGACCGCTAACCCTCCCCCCACGGGAAACGGGGTACAATTCTGTCTACTTCCCCACTGCTTTTAGTCTCAGAGACTCGTTTCCAAAGCTAGGCAGGGGCACACCTTTTCCTCCGGGGCCCTTCCAGGACGTTGTTTCATAGATTTGTAATCCAGTTAGATTCTTCGGTCACATCCTGCACTCCATCCTGGGATTCCCCCGATTTCCTAAACAGCTTTTTAAAAATTGCCTACATGGAGGTTTGCCACATGTCTGCACCACTACACTATCAGACACAACTCTCCTCGCCCTCAGACGTTCCCTGGGCTTCACACGCTCAACCCTCCTCTCTTTCTGAGAAGAACCTCTGATTCTTCTGTGCCACCCGTATTTCTGCCTTTTCCAGAATCTCATAAAATGAGATCACACAGTTTTCGTTTTCCAGAATAATCCTTTTTGCTCAGCAAACTGCATTTAAGATTCATCCGCATCTTCGTGTAACTCGCCAGTTCATCCCCTCTTTGTCACTGGATAGTATTCCACTCGGGGCTTCCCAGGTGTCTCGGTACTAAAGCACCTGCCTGCCAATGCAGGAAACTCAGGATTAATCCCTGGGTCAGGGAGATCCCCGAGAGAAGGAAATGGCAACCCGCTCCGGTACGCCTGCCTCGGAAATGCCATCGACAGAGGAGCTTGGCGGGCTGCAGCCCACGGCGTCACAAAGGACCGAACATTCGCACACCTTTGCAGTTTCCCATCGTCCATAGCATCAAATTTTCCTGATCCATTGGCCTATGAAGGGCATCAAAATTGCTCTCAGTTTGAGGGGATCATAACTAAAGCTGCCATTAACATTCGTGTGCAGGGCAGAAGTTTTCACTTCAGTTTGGTCAATATCCAGGCATGTGATCGCTGGGTTATAGGGTGAGATGGGGGCTTCCCAGCTGGTGCTAGTGGTAAAGAACCCACCTGCTAATGCAGGCAGATATAAGAGGCCTGGGTTCGATCCCTGGGTCAGGAAGATCTCCTGGAGGAGGGCACGGCAACCCTCTGCAGTATTCTTGCCTGGTTAATCACGTGGGCAGAGGCGCCTGGCCGGCTGCGATCCATAGCATCGCATAGCATCAGTCAGGACTGAAGCAACTTAGCAGGCATGCAGGGTCAGACTATGTTTAGCTTTATAAGATTTTCTCTGTCCTTTTCCCTTTGTTGTGTTTTTAGTAGGGCTCAGGACTAAGATGTCTGCAGACAAACATTTGATAAATAACTGCACCAAATTAAGGGTCAGCCTTTTACTGTGACTGAAGGAAGAGACATGCCCAACCCCTCTCGCTTGACTGCCAGAAAACAGCAGTCGGAACACCTCCACACTGAACCTCACCCTGGGGTCATAGGCTGTGCCTTTTCTCTGCACCTAAATTTCTTTCAACTCAGCCATGCCTTGCGGTTTCTGAGATAATACATGGCAGAGGAATAATAATTACTATTAACTGTCCCTTACTGTTTAATTGTGTGGCTCAACTGAAAACCTCCATCTGGTAATTTAACTGCATTCTCACTCACAGGCAACCATTTCCCTGAATCCAAACAATGCTGCTGCCACATCTCAAAACAGAGAGAAGTCCATTTTCCAGAAAGAAAAAACAATTACTATTAAAGAGCCTAGGCTCATTTAGAGACTCTCAGCCTGAGAGTCCCCCTGGTCTGCAGGGAGATCATATCAGGAGACCAAGCCTCTGCTCAGTCTCAGAGGTTAGCAGCGGGAGAGGGACACACCTGCAGTCCCCTTGGGTGTCATCACCTGCAGGAAAAGACAGGGAGACGGCACCCTCTGTCCTGTGGGCGGAGCGGATTCAGGCCCTGCTGGAGCCGTCTTGCTATTATTCAGTCACTCAGCTGGGCCCGACTCTTGGCGACCCCGTGGACTGCAGCACACCAGGCTTCCCTGTCCTACAGTCTCTCCCAGAGTTTGCTCAAGCTGATATCCGCTGCGTGGTTAATACTATCTAACCATCTCATCCTCTGCCGCCTCCTCCTTTGCCTTCAATCTTTCCCAACATCAGAGTCTTTCCCAATGAGTCAGTTCTTCCCATCAGGTGGCCAAAATATTGGAGCTTCAGCTTCAGCATCAGTCCTTCCTATGATGAACGTTGAGGGTTGATTTCCTTTAAGACTGACTGCTTTCATCAAAACTTCTGGATCTTCCATAATAACAAACCTAGTCTTCCTTGTTCAAGACAGCACAGACACGTCCGTTCAGAGGAGACAAGGGCAAAATCAAGCCCATCACGGGAGCGACAGTATTTGAATTGTTATCGCAAAAGGAAATGAACAAAGCAACATCGCTCTCATCCGCAGGCGCTGGACACGCACCCCCAGGACTTCACAGGGGCCAGCGCTCCAAAGAGACAGAAGGCAGAAAAATGGAAAGGTGGGAAGGATGAAAGACCATGGTTTTTACAGCAACGCCTGTCAGAGCAATCCTTTGTGTTTGACCATTCAGGATCAAGACCATCAAGCACCTAAAAGATGAGACTGCTGAAATTCTCGGCTGAAAAACTGAGGGGACAGGGGAACTAGAGTGCACGCCCCTGCTTCTTTCTCACACACAAAAAGCTCCAGCCACCCTGTCTTCCTAACCCTGGAGATTGCTCACCTGAGCACCTCCTTGTATTCTTTAAGAGGTGCACATCCCCAGTTCAGAGTTTGGAACTCAGATCCAAAACTGCAGAAAGGTATGAGACTGGTGCAGGAGGAGAGGTGGGGGGACAGAAGGCTTTGCTTTTCCTTAGCTTTTAAATATTACTGGATGATTTCCTTGAATTTCTAATAAGCAGGTTGGAGTTTAAATTACAAGATCTCTAACAGAGTCAGAATCCAAATGGCTCAGGAGCCAGCAGACAACAATGGCTGTGGCCCATGGGTTTCGGGTTTGTTCTTTGCAGAGACAAAGCTCCCATTGACCGAGCGGTGGAGAAGAGATCTGGGCAAGGGGAGCGAGAGTGCGGAGAGGGTTTTCATTACCCTGATCGTCACCCCCAAGGCCAGGGGAGGACGCTGGGGGAAGAAAGCCTAGCCTTACCTGACCAGCGTGTTGCTGAGACAGACAATTTGGAGAGAGGCACGCAGTTGGTATCTGTGGTTCCTCCTGAGCAGGGTGGAGACAGAAGACCAACATGAGGGGGAAAGGAAACAAGCCCATCTGTGCAAGCTCGGGCATTCAGCAAAACATCAGAGTAGCGAGTGGGTTCTTGATAGCAAACTATGCCTGGTTTGTTCTAGAGAAAATAGGTCTTACTGACGGATTCCAGGACCTGAGGTCCACCCTGCCTTCATTTTGCTCAGGAAGGATTTGCAAAACCTTTTAAGCCAGAAAAATTCATTGACTCTGTTCTCTTAGAGGCAGTGTAGCAGAATGGTTATGAAACCAGGATTTTAGGGTGAGGGTTTCAATCCTACTGGGAAAGTTAATACTAAATTACATTTAAGCCCTGTGTTTCTCATAGAGCTTTTGTGAACATCTAAACGCAAACATCTGCCAACATCAGCAGTGTTTTCAGCACTTAGAAGCACCCAACAACTTGTAGCCATTTTCCTTTTTAAATTAAAAAAAAAATTAATTGGACTACAATTACTTTACAATATTGTGTTAGTTTCTGCCGCATGCCAACACGAATCAGCCACAGACATGCATAAGTCCCGTCCCTCTCGAACCTCCCTCCCACCTTCCTCCCCATCCCACGCCTCTGGTTTATCACAGAGCACAGGGTTTGAGCTCCCTGCATCACACAGCAAATCCCAGCCGGCTATCTATTTTACACACGGCGATGTATATTTTTCCGCGCTCCTCTCTCCCTTAGCGCCACCCTCTCCTTCCCCCACAGAGTCCGCGGTGTCTGTTCTCTGTGTCTGTGGCTCCTTCACTGCCCTGCTCTCCTTGCACCTTCAGGAAAGGGGCTCCGGGCAGCCTGTGACCACTCTTAGGATCATTCTCCATCTAAAGACCTTCAACCGAGTGCTCTCCTGCTGAAGTTTCAACATTTCTCATTTCTTCTCTAGAACAGCTGGTCCCAATCTACTAAATAACCCCTTTGCACACTTGAAGACCATTATTAAGATTCCCCTTGGCCATAAACATATGAAGAAGTGTTTAACATATGAAAAAAATGTTTAACCTCACCAGTAATCAAAGGAATCCAAATCAAAACAACAGAATGCAATTTTTGCCTATCAATTTGGTAACTCTTTTTAATGACAGTACTCAGTGCTGGTGAGAGGAGGGTAAGGGGGCAATTTCGTACTTTGCTGGTGGGAGCATAAATTGGTACAATCTCTCTGGAAAGCAATTTGGCAATATGTTATCAAGACCCTGAAAATTGTCCTTACCCTTTAACCCAGCAATTCCACTTCTGGGAATCTATCTCAAGGAAATCATCAAGACCCAGACAAAGCTTTCTGCTCAGTGGAATTTGCTCCAGGGCACAATATTTTGATTTATGAATTACTAGAAACTGCCTAGAAGTTCAATGGTGCTGAGACACCTACTAAAAAGTTATGCAAGGTCATGTTCATGAGAACCATTCGAGGACATGCAAAGTGGTCACCATAAAAGAGGAAACACAAGCACACACGACCGGATAGAAAAACTAAAAACAGTAGATTTTTAATGACAGAATTGCAAATATTTTATATATAATAGAGAAAGGCCAGATACAAACACAGCAAAGTATTAACAGTTCTTATTAGAAGCTGACAGAACTATGGGTGCCTTTTATTTTCTTCTTTATAATTTTACAATCAAAAAAAGCTGGGTAAGAACTCTCATGGCCTCATACTTGTTTGCTAAGGAGTTCAGCGTAGTCCCAGCCTGCCGTGGCATATTGTCTGGAATCTAAACAATAAACTGTCGAGGGCTGCAGAGTTTTTTTAAAAGGGCCAGATAGTGAATACATTACATTTCACGGGCTGTACAGTCTCTGTTTGCACACACTCACCTCTGCCCTTGCACAGCAAAAGCAGCCATAAGCCATANCCAACACGAATCAGCCACAGACATGCATAAGTCCCGTCCCTCTCGAACCTCCCTCCCACCTTCCTCCCCATCCCACGCCTCTGGTTTATCACAGAGCACAGGGTTTGAGCTCTCTGCATCACACAGCAAATCCCAGCCGGCTATCTATTTTACACACGGCGATGTATATTTTTCCGCGCTCCTCTCTCCCTTAGCGCCACCCTCTCCTTCCCCCACAGAGTCCGCGGTGTCTGTTCTCTGTGTCTGTGGCTCCTTCACTGCCCTGCTCTCCTTGCACCTTCAGGAAAGGGGCTCCGGGCAGCCTGTGACCACTCTTAGGATCATTCTCCATCTAAAGACCTTCAACCGAGTGCTCTCCTGCTGAAGTTTCAACATTTCTCATTTCTTCTCTAGAACAGCTGGTCCCAATCTACTAAATAACCCCTTTGCACACTTGAAGACCATTATTAAGATTCCCCTTGGCCATAAACATATGAAGAAGTGTTTAACATATGAAAAAAATGTTTAACCTCACCAGTAATCAAAGGAATCCAAATCAAAACAACAGAATGCAATTTTTGCCTATCAATTTGGTAACTCTTTTTAATGACAGTACTCAGTGCTGGTGAGAGGAGGGTAAGGGGGCAATTTCGTACTTTGCTGGTGGGAGCATAAATTGGTACAATCTCTCTGGAAAGCAATTTGGCAATATGTTATCAAGACCCTGAAAATTGTCCTTACCCTTTAACCCAGCAATTCCACTTCTGGGAATCTATCTCAAGGAAATCATCAAGACCCAGACAAAGCTTTCTGCTCAGTGGAATTTGCTCCAGGGCACAATATTTTGATTTATGAATTACTAGAAACTGCCTAGAAGTTCAATGGTGCTGAGACACCTACTAAAAAGTTATGCAAGGTCATGTTCATGAGAACCATTCGAGGACATGCAAAGTGGTCACCATAAAAGAGGAAACACAAGCACACACGACCGGATAGAAAAACTAAAAACAGTAGATTTTTAATGACAGAATTGCAAATATTTTATATATAATAGAGAAAGGCCAGATACAAACACAGCAAAGTATTAACAGTTCTTATTAGAAGCTGACAGAACTATGGGTGCCTTTTATTTTCTTCTTTATAATTTTACAATCAAAAAAAGCTGGGTAAGAACTCTCATGGCCTCATACTTGTTTGCTAAGGAGTTCAGCGTAGTCCCAGCCTGCCGTGGCATATTGTCTGGAATCTAAACAATAAACTGTCGAGGGCTGCAGAGTTTTTTTAAAAGGGCCAGGTAGTGAATACATTACATTTCACGGGCTGTACAGTCTCTGTTTGCACACACTCACCTCTGCCCTTGCACAGCAAAAGCAGCCATAAGCCATAGGACAGTGAGTGAGCACGCCTGTGTTCCAATAAATCTTTATTTATAAATTAGGCAGGGCGTCCATTTTAGGCCTTGGCCTTACTGTGATGACCCACAGACGAGATGGCCTAATTTTCTACCAGACCCTAAAAATCTATAGTTTCAAGCAGACATGGTTGGGGAGACTTCTAGAAGGGTCTTAGTACACGTGCTAAGGCTCTTCAGTCTTATCCAACCCGAGGGACTGTAGCCTGCCAGGCTTTTTTGTCCACGTGATTTTCCAGGCCAAACCACTGGACTAGGCTGCCATTTCCTCCTTCGGGAGATCTTCCTGATCCAGGGATCAAACCCACGTCTCCTGCAACTCCTTCATGCAGGTGGACTCCTTACAGCTGAGCCACCTGGAAGGACCAGGGAAAGAGCTCCTGCAGCCCCGTCCCACATTAGCCGCTCAACTGGTCCTGAAACTTCTATTCGGAAGCATTCAGCTAGGGGTCACACTTCAGGGGCCTGTTTATGCACTGCGGACAGGCGACCCCTCTGATGCATCACTGGGTCCCCTCCCACGCTGGTCTTTCTGCACCATTCACTTTAGCCCTTCATGCAGAGGGCAGGAGGAGAAGGGGGCAACAGAGCATGAGACGGTTGGATGGCATCACCGACCCAACGGACTTGAGTCTGACCAAACTCCGGGAGACAGTGAAGGACAGGGAAGCCTAGTATGCCGCACTCCATGGGGTTGACTAAGCAACTGAACAACAAGCAGAGGTCAGGGTGGGGCATAAAGAAAGTGAGAAATCCTAGCGATGGCAGGAAATGGGGTGGGGACTTGACGGAGCTGGAAACAAGCTTGAGATTCCATTCCTCTACCCTCCGTGTGGCTGCGAGCACGAGAGAGACAGAGGATTCACTGAGTTTGCTGTATCCCAGACGATGCTCAATGGGTGGCAAACAGATGCTGTTTAATGGGCTCAGTTTTACAGAGAGACCAATCTGACCCTGAGCTGGGCACCCGTACATAAAGGCAGAAGGGTGACAGGAAGCTTTGAAGAGTCTCCTCCTCTCTTGGGATCGGAACCCTCCGTCTCTCACCTGTGTGCACACAGTCTTACCAGGTGCAGTCAGCATTCCTCCCCACTCCCAGCTCGCCGAAAAGAGAGGGTGGGGGTGGGAGCCGTGATGGTACCCATCAGCAGAGGCGTAGAGTCAGAGCAAGGGCCCACATGGGAACGCCTGGCACAGCACAGGTGCTCAGGACAGCTCATTCCCCCTTCACTCTTTAGACGAGAGACGGTGCTGCCAGCTCCGGGGATGCAGGGGAGGACGTGGCTTCCTGGCCTGCCCCACACCAGGTGCCCAGTCTTCAGGTTATGGGCACAGATGGCTGCAGCCTTGGGCATCTGTGAACGATCACGCGACACGCTGCTGGAACAGAGGAGAGGGGGACATTCTTTCTAACCACTAGCGTCAGTGAGGGCTTCCGGGAGGATGTGGCATTTGAGCCTTATGGACAGGATGGGGGTGCAGGAGAGGCGTCTGGGCGGGAGAACCGTTAGGGCTCGGGCGACAGACAGAGAGGGACAGAACTCCTCGGGAAACGATGCCTCAGCACTCAGGCACCCGAGAACCCAGAGTGAAGTCAAGCCTAAAATTCCAAGGAGGCTGGCTCACCGTGATCCACGATCGGCTGAGCTGAGAAGGGGACCCGTGATTACCATCGGCAGCCCTGAGATTCTGAAATCGGGAAGTGACATCCTCAGAAAGTCATCTTCCCAGCGTCTCAGTCTGCCCGGGACAGTCCCATCCTGTAATTATTCCTAGAGTGCCTTTTCACGCCCCAGAGTGTTCCCGTTTGGACACTAAATTACATGGCCACCCCACATTTCTATCTTGCTGTCAGTGGGAGACAGAAAGTGAAACAAAAAAGGGCTAGACCCAGACAGACCAGTTCAAAAGCCAGCACTCCGAGTATCTGAGTAGGTGATGAGAATTTCCAAAGACAGGGAGCTTGTGGGAATGGATAGAAAGGAACGGATCGAAGACCCACTCTGAAGGCAGATTCAGTGAGACACGTGGTTTGACAGAGCAGAGAAGGTGTGAGGAATAAGAAGGCATGAGGTGTTCTCCAGAAGCATCCCGAGGCGCGGGGTTTCCGGATCATACGGTAGCTCCATTCTTTAGCTTTCTAAGAACTTCTGTGCTGATGTCCATAGCGTTAGCTGCAATTTACAGTCCCGTCAACAGTGCACGAAGGCCCCCTTTTCTCCACACTCTGCAGCATTTACTGTTTGTAGAGTTTTTGATGATCGCCGTTCTGACTGGTGTGAGGTGGTACCCCAGTGTTCAGGGCAGTCTCATCTACGACAGCCAGAATGTGGAAGCAACCTAAGTGTTCGCAGACAGATGAATGGATGAAGAAGGCGTGGTACATATATACCCAACGAGGTACTACTCAGCCACAGAGAGGGCGGGAATTGGGTCACCTGTAGAGATGTGGATGGGTCTAGAGGCCACCATACAGAGTGAAGTAAGTCAAAAGAGAAAAACAAATATCATGTATTAACGCATATATGTGGAATCCAGAAAAATGACAAAGATGAACCAAGTTCCAGGGCGGGACTAGAGATGCGGATGCAGGGAACTGATGGAGGGGGAAGGGAGCGTGGAATCAGCTGGGGGATTAGGACTGACATATATACACCGTCACGTGTAAATAAGTAGTTAGTGGGGAGCTGCTTTATAGCAGAGGGAGCTCAGCTCGGTGCTCTGAGATGACCTAGCGGGTGGGACGGGGGGCTGTGAGGGAGCTCCTGGAGCTCAGCTCGGTGCTCTGAGATGACCTAGCGGGTGGGACGGGGGGCTGTGAGGGAGCTCCTACAGGGAGGGGGTATATGTCTATATAGGGCTGATTCACTTTGCTATACAGCAGAAGCTAGCAACATAGTAAAGTAATTATACTCCAATTAAAAGGAAATATGTATTAAATAAAGAAGCAATGTTTTCTTAAAAAAGGCATACAGAATGACTGATTTCTGAGTCCTAGAAATGCTAAGTGGGTGGGGTAAAGGAAGAACAGGGACCGAATGTGAGAATCTGGGGCTGAGGAGAGGTCAGAGGTGGAGACGTGGACGTGGCAGACTCCGGGGAAAATCCTGGCTGCGGAGGGCGTGTGTGAGACCACCCGGGGGAGGGCAGAGCTGACGGCCCCCAGGGCCTAAAGATCGTGACTCAGGAGCAAAAGATGCAGACTGGGGCAGGAGCAGACTCAGGAATGCCTGGCAAGAAGCGAGTGGAGGATGAACCTTTGGGCCAACGAGCCAGATGCTTCCTAAGGACCGAGTAGCACGGAGGAGGGCAATTAGGAAGACTTCTGAAGGCTCCACTTCAGCAGGGCAGTGGGGGCAGAAGACAAATTGCAGTGGGCTGAGAGGGAGGAGCGAGTCAGAAGAGGGGCCAGGAGGCGTCGATGAGTCTTGGGACAGTTCCGTCCATGAAAAGACTGTGGTTTGAGGGCAGAGTCCAGAGAAGGAAGCACGTGGGGGAGTTAAGTGGAACATGAACACGTGTGAATACCAAGAAGAAGACGCTGGAGAGAAAGGATTTGGGAGAGTCCAGAGGTAACCGTTTGGAATAAGACGGGAGCAGATGGCGTGCACGTGAGCGGAGGGGCCAGCCATAAGGACGTCCCACCTTTGCGGAGGCTGGAAGGAAGTGGGGCTGGACCACAGGAACCTCTTGATGTGGGTGGATGATAAGACGACGGAGGGAATGAGCCTAACGGTGCTGGCGGTCGCGGTAGAAATAGCTGTGCTGGTGGTTTTTCCCAACGGCCAGTCATGATCATCACTTTTTTGTCAACACGGAAGTTCCCTGCCTTTGTTTACGTAACTCCAGAGACAACCCCATTTTACACAGGAGGTAACCCCAGAAAGGGGTTCAGTAAATGGCCCACCATCCACCATAAAAGGGGCAGAGTTCAGATTTAAACTCAGGTCCTCCGGGGTGGCATTAGTGATAAAGAACCCACCTGCCAACACAGGAGATGCAAAGAGGTTCTGCCCTTCAGGCGGGAAGCTCCCCTGGAGAAGGAAACGGCAGCCCACTCCAGTGGTCTTGGCCGAGACTGCCATGGGTGGAGGAGCCTGGCGGGCTACAGTCCGTGGGGTCACAAAGAATAGGACACGATGGAGTGTGCACGCACACACACACACGCACGCGCGCGCGCACACACACACAATTCCTGATGGCACAGCCGGGCTCCCAGGCCACTTGGAGTCAGTATAGACCAGTGGCTTGGTCCTCGCAGCAGAGCGGGGGGTGAAGTCATCTTCTGCGAATGATGGGGGTGGACTTGGAGGCCTGAGCGGGGAGGAGAGTTGAAACAGCTGCTGTGAAGAATGCGCAGGGCTGGGCCAGGGAAGAAAGAGGGCACAGCCGCCTCCCAGGGGTGCCGACAGCTTCCGGGAGATTCCATCCGGCTCTGACCGCCTGAATTCCCAAGGCCGTGTCCTGCCAAGCGCCGCCCCCCCACCCTGCAAGCTGTGCTCCCTCCTCTCGTTCTGGTCCTCCAGCCCCTGCCTCAAGAGCGATGAGTCACACGGCTCGAGGAGAAAGGGGCGAGGACGCTTCCCACTGCTGGAAGACTGGGTGAAGGCCACGGAATGGTGCTGGGAAGGGAGCTCTCAGAAGTTTGGTGTTAACAAAAACTCCCAGTCTGAAAGGTCTAAGGAAGCAGTGCGTACAGTGGGCAATAATGGTTGCACATGCAAGTTTTGGGTGGCGTGGTCCGGTTGCTTAGATCCAGCCCATAGAGCCCAGTCACAGACCAACTGGCCCAACAGCCCTCCTGTTGGGCCACCAACTTCTATGCCATTCGTTGGCACTTTCAGCCCATAACACGTCTCTCTACCAGACACCTACTACTTTTATTGAGCAATCAGGTTTTTGTTGTTTTG
>SJYA01003869.1:103394-118075 GCA_006410615.1 Neotragus moschatus | reverse complement strand
CCAAATAGGGAGCCCAGGAAGGATGAGGAGTTGGAGACGGGCCTCTGGCTCTTGTACTCCTCTGGCGGCGGGGGTGGGGGTGGAGGTGGCATCCTCTGGTGAGGGCGTGGACTGCTAATAACAGACCCCTGGAAGGGGGGAGGGGTGGAAGTCAGGCCGGTCTAGATGTCCTAAACCCCCAACCCTAAGTCCCAACCCCCTGGTCCCTGGGGGCTGGAGAGATAGGACTCCCCTCCATGGCATAATGGAAACCAAGTCACAGTCTTGTTGTACATGGAGCACCCCCAGCTTGCAGAGCTCTGCTGTCACATCCACTATCTCATCTGAGCTTCAGCCGGGAGAGGAAGATTTAGCAGTACCTCCTCCTCATCCCCATTTTGCAGGCAGGGAGCATGTTAGGCCCAGAGAGACAGAGTGACTTGGTCAGGCTCAAAGAGCAGGGGTTGGAAGTAAGAGCTTCTCTCGGCCCAACTCCAAGAGCATCACTACTTGGAGTCGGCCCTGGGGTTGAGAGGGGGCTTGGGAGAGTGGAAAACAGACTGAGAGACAGGCAGAGTGAGGACAGACAGAGTTGAGGACAGATTGAGAGAGTGGTTGGCTGGGAGAGGCAGCCGCAGGGTTCCTGGCAGGGAAGAGGGGAAAGCAACAGGTCCCCTCCTCCTCTGGGGCGCCAGGGTGGCAGGGCAGGGCTCATGCAGAGAGTGGGGCAGGAGCTGGCACTTACTTCGATGGTGCTGTCCAGCGATCCCACGCTGTTACGCCGCCCCCGCTTCCCTGCGCCCACAAGCAAGGAGCCCAGCGTCAGAGCAGCAACCCCCCTCCCCACCTGGCTGGGCTCCAGAACTGGGCACCAGGTCTGGGCCCCTCCCAGGGACAGACACCCCTATGCCCTTTCCCCCGTTGGAGAGGGGGAGGTCGGGAGGAGGAGAGGTAGAGCAGGAGGAGTGAGAGGAGGAAATGAGGGAGGAGGAGGAGGAAAGGTGGCGCCTGAGAGACAGAGGAGGAAAGAGCGGAGAGGTGGAGTGGTGAGAGAGAAGGGCGGAGACTGTGGCCCCATTCGCACTCCCTGGCCCAAACCCTGGGCTCCGCCTGCGCTGACCCAGCTCCCAGGTCCCCTGTGGCATGGCACCTAGGACTCTGGATGAAGGCAGGATGCGTGCACGTGTGGTGAGTGCAAGGAAGGCTGGCAGCCAGTGACAGGAAGCGAAGAGGACACCCAGTTCCACGGCTCCCCAGCCAGGGCAGGGGCCCCAGAAGACTTGCCTGCATCTGAGAGGTCTCGCAGGGAACTGCTGAGTGCACCCCGTTTGAGCCCATCGCCTGCCCCATAAGTGTCCTCCAGGCTGCTTCGGGCCAGTGTGCCGTTCACCGAGTCCTTGGCCCCTCCGGGCTGTGAGGTGTTAGGCCGCATCATACCTTTCTGCTTCTCCAACTCCGCTGGGTGGCGGTGGGGGAGACAGGGAGCAAAGGTCAGGGACAGGAGTGAGAGGCCAGCTGACTGACCCCAGCCCTCTGCGGGCCTTCCCCTTCCTCACCTGCTCTGTCCTCAGGCCGCCTGCTTCGCCCCCTGGACAGCCGTACCTCAGCTACATCTCCTAAGTGCTGCAGCGCCCAGCTCGTCTCGCACCATCTCCTCTGGCTCAGACTTCCCTTGTCCCTCTCAGCGCCTGCTCCTCTGGCTCCTCTCCCCTTGCTTCTCCCTCCCCTGTCTGGTCTCCCAAACCACCCCTACCTTTCAAAACAGAGCTTTACAGTGGCTGCTTTGTTCCCAGGAGGGGCAGGAAGGCCCTTCGAGCCTATGGCGAAGGACACTCATTCCAGAGCCCACTCCATTCTCAGATACCTTGCTCCAGAGCAGAGGGCTCCTGGAAGGACCGGAGTAGGAAACCAACGGAAATCAAATTCTCTATTATGTGCCAGCTGGGTGCTGGGTGCTATGCTTACTCAATCTCTCTCAATCCTTATACCAGTTCAGAGGTACGGATTAGCAGCCACAGAGAATCGGAGAAGTCACAGAGCTTGCCCAGGGCAAGTCCGGAAGTGGGGTTGCTGACATTCTGGAAACAGGTCTGCCTGAGTCCAGAGTCCATGTTCTCCGGCCTTACACTCCCGCCTCCCTGCAGAGGTCACGGAGACTTCTGTCGATCACCCATCCCTCCTCCTGGCATGCTCACCCTCTCTCTGAATGTCCCCAGGGTCTCAAGGATCTGGTGAGCTGAATGAATGACCTTGCCTTGCTGAAGAGAAGACCCCAGAACTGTGAAGGCCTCACTGAGGAGCTGTCCACCACATCTCTTTCTCTGTCTGTCTGTCTATCTGTCTGCCTTTCTCATTAACACCATATTACTTAACCTGGAGAAAAGAACTTAGAAGACATTGGGAGGAATGAGATGCAATCGCTATTTTCTATTATATATGATCAGAATGACTTGATGTGGCCCCTGAAGGCCAGAAGGATGGGTCATCAGGACTCAGTTCAGGAACGAGAATGTGGGGAGAGGAAAAGAGAGGCTGGGAAGGGGAGTAACATCAGTTGGACACTAACAATGTTCAACACTCATGTCCTGTGAACATGTAGGACATATCCTCTGCCTTATCTCATTGAATCTTCACAACTCTGTGAAGATTTCACCACCCCAAGTTCATGTATGAAGAAACTCGGGCTCAGAGAGTCAGGTACCTTTCCCCAGTTTACCCAGATAATAAGTAGCATACCTGGCATCTGAAACTAGGGTCCTGTCTCCAATACCCTGCTTCTTCTCCCTGCTGCCTTTCAATAGAAGGAAGTGCTGGCTCATAATTAGGGCTTGAAATAATAATGAGGTTGAGAGGTAATGAGCCTCTTGTCACTGAAGGTATTCAAGCAGAGGCTGAAGGGTTCCTGGAATGAGGGCAGGAAGTCTGGACAAGCTAACCCCCAACTCTGAGTTTCTCAGAAGACAAGATTCTTAGTGTCTGCAAGGCACTGTATTAGGAGTTGGGGAAGGAGATGTGGCTGGGTTACTCACACTCCACACGGTATTTCTCCATCTCCTGCACCTCAGCGATGGATTCTCGGAGGTCAGATGTGAAGCGCAGCCGGTCCTGGAGGCTGGNTTCCTCACCTGCTCTGTCCTCAGGCCGCCTGCTTCGCCCCCTGGACAGCCGTACCTCAGCTACATCTCCTAAGTGCTGCAGCGCCCAGCTCGTCTCGCACCATCTCCTCTGGCTCAGACTTCCCTTGTCCCTCTCAGCGCCTGCTCCTCTGGCTCCTCTCCCCTTGCTTCTCCCTCCCCTGTCTGGTCTCCCAAACCACCCCTACCTTTCAAAACAGAGCTTTACAGTGGCTGCTTTGTTCCCAGGAGGGGCAGGAAGGCCCTTCGAGCCTATGGCGAAGGACACTCATTCCAGAGCCCACTCCATTCTCAGATACCTTGCTCCAGAGCAGAGGGCTCCTGGAAGGACCGGAGTAGGAAACCAACGGAAATCAAATTCTCTATTATGTGCCAGCTGGGTGCTGGGTGCTATGCTTACTCAATCTCTCTCAATCCTTATACCAGTTCAGAGGTACGGATTAGCAGCCACAGAGAATCGGAGAAGTCACAGAGCTTGCCCAGGGCAAGTCCGGAAGTGGGGTTGCTGACATTCTGGAAACAGGTCTGCCTGAGTCCAGAGTCCATGTTCTCCGGCCTTACACTCCCGCCTCCCTGCAGAGGTCACGGAGACTTCTGTCGATCACCCATCCCTCCTCCTGGCATGCTCACCCTCTCTCTGAATGTCCCCAGGGTCTCAAGGATCTGGTGAGCTGAATGAATGACCTTGCCTTGCTGAAGAGAAGACCCCAGAACTGTGAAGGCCTCACTGAGGAGCTGTCCACCACATCTCTTTCTCTGTCTGTCTGTCTATCTGTCTGCCTTTCTCATTAACACCATATTACTTAACCTGGAGAAAAGAACTTAGAAGACATTGGGAGGAATGAGATGCAATCGCTATTTTCTATTATATATGATCAGAATGACTTGATGTGGCCCCTGAAGGCCAGAAGGATGGGTCATCAGGACTCAGTTCAGGAACGAGAATGTGGGGAGAGGAAAAGAGAGGCTGGGAAGGGGAGTAACATCAGTTGGACACTAACAATGTTCAACACTCATGTCCTGTGAACATGTAGGACATATCCTCTGCCTTATCTCATTGAATCTTCACAACTCTGTGAAGATTTCACCACCCCAAGTTCATGTATGAAGAAACTCGGGCTCAGAGAGTCAGGTACCTTTCCCCAGTTTACCCAGATAATAAGTAGCATACCTGGCATCTGAAACTAGGGTCCTGTCTCCAATACCCTGCTTCTTCTCCCTGCTGCCTTTCAATAGAAGGAAGTGCTGGCTCATAATTAGGGCTTGAAATAATAATGAGGTTGAGAGGTAATGAGCCTCTTGTCACTGAAGGTATTCAAGCAGAGGCTGAAGGGTTCCTGGAATGAGGGCAGGAAGTCTGGACAAGCTAACCCCCAACTCTGAGTTTCTCAGAAGACAAGATTCTTAGTGTCTGCAAGGCACTGTATTAGGAGTTGGGGAAGGAGATGTGGCTGGGTTACTCACACTCCACACGGTATTTCTCCATCTCCTGCACCTCAGCGATGGATTCTCGGAGGTCAGATGTGAAGCGCAGCCGGTCCTGGAGGCTGGGAGCATTGAAGATGATGAGGACTTTGCGCTCCCCACCAGGTACTGCAGACAGCAACTTGATCCCAAACTGGTAATCTGTGGGGAAGGGGAAGGTCAGGCAACTCTCTCTGAGGCAAGGTGGCTCATATGTGAAATAACTTTTCTCATGTCCATCTCTGAGCGCGTCTCTTCTCTGCATGAGCATCATCAGCGGGCCCCCTTTGCTTCAAAGCCCCCAGACTCCTGGTAGTCACGGTACTCCCTTTGCCCCAGGACGGAAAGCCAGGCTGAACTCTGGCTGTTCTCTAGAACCCCTTCCTTCACCCCTCTGGCACTACTCACATTGCTTCTGCTGCCCAGGAGCCACCCATCAAAGCTCCTCTGGCTTAGTCATTCAGTGTGTGGCGTGATCACCATCACTTAAGCCCATCAGAAAATATACATGCTGCAGTTCTCTGCAAGATTATGAGCTCCCCAGGGCACAGACCCAAGTCATACTCCACCCTGGCCTTCCTTCCATCCTGGGACCAAGGAGGTGCTTTGGAGACCTCAGCCCTGTTGTAAGGAGTCCCAAAACTGGAAGCTGGTGTGGAGGAAGGATGAGCATGAGAGCCATAGCAAAGACTCTTGGGATGCTGGGATCCAAGAAAGGACTCACATGAATTCTGGAAGAGCTGCATCTGCATTTCCACGAGGGGAAAGGACTGACGGAAACTGTATGTCACCAAGATCTTCTTCTTCTGGAAAATTTTGGTGACCTTTGGCAGGGGTGGGAAAAAGACAAGAGGCAAGGTTTGGGGTGGGGAATTTCCCATGGCATCTATTGCTTGTTATTGCCTACCCCAGACTCCCCATACCACCACTAACAGACATATACACACAAACACACATACCCACAAGCTGGAGAGAACTGAAGCTTGGTGGAGCAGAACAGGCGAGACGGGAGAGAAATGCAAGTTCCTGATATAAGGATGATGCACGACAGGCATTCACAGTTTTTATAGGAACTAACTGAACGCTGCTCCCCTCAGGAAGCCTCTTCTAATACCACACAGAGAGTCCCCCTCCCACCATTTTCTGAGCTTCTAGAGTGCTAGTTCAGTGCCTTTCGCCATTAGGCTTGAGGAAAGTGCTATGAGTGTGTGAGTGCTGGGCCAGAAACACCAAGAGGAGTCTGCTTCTCGTCTATCTTGCCCACCTGGGCCAGACCCAGCACACATTGGAAATCTTCAATAAATCAATGTGTAGAGTTAATGAGTCTTCTTCTCAACAACCCAAGGTCTTTATCAAGTACTTGGGTGTTCTAGACTCAGCTAACATGAGTTGGAAACATCTCAGACCATCTGCAAGTGACATTTAAAAGCACATTATTTGATTTCAGAATGATTACGGTACACACTTATGCAAAGCGTCTTTATAGCCCTTTGGATTGTGAGAGAACAAGGACTGAGTCTCCCTCATCTCTGGGAACCCAGTGCCTAGTATGGGGCTGGGCACCCACAGGTGTCAGTGCACGATGGATGGTGAAACATTTACTCAGTAGCCATGTGGGCAAGGCCCTCCTCTGGGTTAGGCTAGTCCACATCTGATGTGTTATTTCACCCCCATGACAGCCCTGAGCTGGGGATTAGCTCCACTTCACAGATGAGGAAATAAAACCTCAGAGAGGGCACTGGAACAGCTTCATCTAAAGCAGCAATTCTCAACTAGAGGTGACTTTGCCCCCTAGAGGACATTTTTAGTTTGAGAATTACTGCTATCTAGTAGGTGACTGGAATGCAAAAGTAGGAAGTCAAGAAACACCTGGAGTAACAGGCAAATTTGGCCTTGGAATGCGGAATGAAGCAGGGCAAAGACTAATAGAGTTTTGCCAAGAAAATGCACTGGTCATAGCAAACACCCTCTTCCAACAACACATAAGAAGACTCTACACATGGACATCACCAGATGGTCAACACCAAAATCAGATTGATTATATTCTTTGTAGCCAAAGATGGAGAAGCTCTATACAGTCAACAGAAACAAGACTGAGAGCTGACTGTGGCTCAGATCATGAACTCCTTATTACCAAATTCAGACTTATATTGAAGTAAGTAGGGAAAACAATTAGACCATTCAGGTATGACCTAAATCAAATCCCTTATACAGTAGAAGTGACAAATAGGTTCAAGGGATTAGATCTGATAGACAGAGTACCTGAATAACTATAGACAGAGGTTCGTGACATTGTACAGAGACAGGGATCAAGACCATCCCCATGGAAAAGAAATGCAAAAAAAACAAAATGGCTGTTTGGAGAGNTTGCCAAATTCAGACTTATATTGAAGAAAGTAGGGAAAACCGCTAGACCATTCAGGTATGACCTAAATCATATCCCTTATGATTATGTAGTGTTAAGATCTGCCTTTTAGGAGTTTTTAAAACCTAGTGTCAAACTTCTCTTGGTTAATTATTTACCATTTACGAAAATAAACCTGTAAACATGCTTCCACTTAAATAAGCTATCCTTGTGTTAGCAAACAGCATATTTTTTTCAATTTCATTATTCCAGAAACCTTTATAGAGGACTTCCCATATAGTTTTCTTTATAGTTGTATATATTTATTGTTGTTGTTCATTTACCCAGTCGTGTCCAACTCTTTATGACCCCCTGGACTGCAGCATATCAGGCTCCCCTGTCCCTCACCATCTCCCTGAGTTTGCCCAAATTCATGTCCATTGGACTGGTGATGCATCTAGTCATCTCATCCTCTGATGCTCTCTTCTCCTTCTGGCCTTAGTCTTTGTGAGCATCAGAGACTTTCCCAATGAGTTGGCTGTTCTCATCAGGTGGCCAAAATACTAGAGCTTCAGCTTCAGCATCAGTCCTTCCAATGATTATTCAGGGTTAATTTCCTTAATATTGACTAGTTTGATCTCCTTTCTGTCCAACGGACACTCTAGAGTTTTCGGTAGCACCACAGTTCAAAGGCATCAATTCTTCAGCACTTTGCCTTCTTTACGGTCCAGCTTTCACAACTGTACATGACCACTGGAAAGACCATAGCCTTTCCTATATGGACCTTAGTTGGCAAAGTGATGTCTTTGCCTTTCAACCCACTGTCTAGGTTTGTTATAGCTTTCCTGCCAAGAAGCAGTTGTCTTCTGATTTCATGGTTGCAGTCACCATCTGCCTTGATTTTAGAGCCCAAGAACAGGAAATCTGTCACACTTCCACCTTTTCCCCATCCATTTGCCATGAAGTGATGAGGCCGTATGCCATGGTCTTATTTTTTTAAATACTAATTTTAAGCCGGCTTTTTCATTCTCCTCATTTTCCCCCATCAAGAGTTTCCTTAGTTCCTCTTCACTTTCTGCCATCAGGGTGATATTCTCCACATAACTGAGGTTGTTGTTTCTCCCGCCAATTGTTATTCTAGCTTGTAACTCATCCAGCCCAGCATTTCTCATGATGTGCTCAGCCTGTAAGTTAAACAAACAGAATAACAACAAACAGTCTTGTTGTACTCATTTCTCAATCCTGAACCAGTCAGTTGTTCCATACAGGTCCTAACTGTTGATTCTTGACAGCATACAAGTTTCTCAGGAGACAAGTAAGATGATCTGATATTCCCATCTCTTTAAGAGTTTTCTACAGTTTGTTATGATCCACACGATCAAAGGCTTTAGTGTAGCTGAAACAGAGGTAGACATTTTTCTGAGATTCCCTTGCTTTCTCTATAATCCAGCGAATGTTGGCAATTTAATTTCTTGTTCATTTGCCTTTTCTGAAACCAGCTTGGATGCCTGGAAGTTCTTGGTTCACGTAATACCAAAGCCTAGCATGCAAGATTTTGTAAATGACCTTACTAGCATGGGAGATAAGTCCAATTGTCTGATGGTTTGAACTTCTTGAGTACTGTACTTCTTGGGAATTGGGATAACTGAATAATTGGGAATTTTCCACTTCTGTGACCTCTGCTGGGTCTTCCAGATTTGCTGAAATATTGAGTGCAGCACTTTGATAACATCAGTGTTTAGGGTTTTAAATAGCTCTACTGGAATTCCATCACATCTACTAGCTTTATTGATAGCAGTGCTTCCTAAGGCCCACTTGACTGATTAAGTGCATGTGTGTCTATAATACATTCTATAGGAAATTAAGATGCTTGTGTTGTTTCGTGCCTGGGGACCATACCTCACCCCATTTATAAAAATAAGTCCATGGAATAGTTCAGCTTAATAAAATTTTTGTTCTCTCCAATGAAAATTGAACTAATTAAAATTTATATACATTTGTTACATTTCTGCATAGTATTTTTGAGTTACAGTTTTATGTAGACTTTAAGAGGAAATTTTATGTAATAAAAATTTTATGATTTGCAAAAAGACATTAACTTCAAGCCAGCTTCTGCCCAGAATTCTTTAAGGCCATTAATTACCTGTATATAGAAAAGGACTTAACTCTAATGCAGATAGTATTAGACTAGTGAATACTGAATAGTACTGTCTTTGTTTAGACTAATTGTGTTTTACTTTAAGACTAAGGATATGCATAGAATGTTATCCAGGAGAATAGTTAAGAAAATATACATAGTAAAAACCCTTACTGAGATATTGTTATATGTGATTTAAATTTTCTTTATGATTAGCACTACAATGACAGCATGTTACTTTATAAAGGTGCTAAAATCATGTGATAATTGAAATTAGCAAGTAGTTCTTTTTCATGTAATACATAAATACAGGAACACATTAATTAACTATGTAAATCATTTACTTTTTGCATTTCTTATATTACTTTTTCAAATACATTTATTATGTTTTGCTAAATTTATTAAAAATTTTAGAAATATTCAGAAAATAAAGCATACCATTTTAAAAATCATACATTTTTTTGATGTTTTTATCCTAGTATAGATTGTTAAAATATTCATGACTGTCATAAATTCATAATGGTTAATCTTTCAATGTATTTATTTAATTCTTAAATAAAATAACTAAAGAGTGCTAAATAAATTTCAGAAGTGATATTGAAATTAATTAAAAGTCATATATTTTAATGCAATCTGTGCATATTTGTGATAACATATAAGCCAGTTTGATGAAGTTTCTATTGGCCAAGATTATGAAAATTTGTGTATCATAAATATCTTGATGGACATCCTTCAGGCTACCTTGTTATGAGAAAGAGGGAGAGGGATAGAGAAAGCTTAAAAAAGAGCCTTATATTTGATGATACCTGTTATACTAAATCCTTACTTAGATTATTTGTAATTAAAGAAAAAATTAAGCATTTATATTCATTTTCCAATAGGAGATCTGTTGCTGGGTAACCAGATGGCGTTAGTTCATGAGGGACAGTTTTTCATTATAGAAAAAATTCCTCCTACTAAATGAAGAAGAAATGATAGAATTAGAAAATCACCATTTTTCAAAACTTAATGGAATAATTAATTCAGAAAAGACTGTCAAAGAATATTAAAGTCACTAGATGAAATATTTAGGGGGAAAAATTATTCAGGTTAAAAACAGAGAGCCAAATGTGAGATATAGACCTTGATTGGATATAAAAGTAAATCTGAAAAATAACTATTTTAAATACCAAAGAATTAAAGAATATTAAAGAATTACTGTCAGTTTTAATAGATATGATAGTGATATCATGGTTATATAGGAAACTGTATTTTTCAAAGAGTAGTTATAATTAAAGTCTTATATTACTTTGAAAAGTTCAAATGTTAAAAAATATGGTAATTATTAATTAAATTTAAGTGATGCAGCTCACACAACTTTATATCCTCCTGTTTTTTGTTTTTTTCTATTTGGGGAGAAAATTTTTGAAATAAAATAGCTTAGAAACTGTTAGCAAATACAGTTTAGTTATACAGGATACCTTTTGCTTTTTATTATTATCAAAAGTTTATAAAGAGTGAACTTTGCTTCTACTATTTAACATTTTCCACATTACTTAAATCACATTAATTATAAATAAAGACAAAAAATGATGAATGTTCAGTACAGTTAATCTCCAGTATATCTACCTTCTACTAAAAGATGTTAGTTGCTCAGTCCTGTCCAACTACAGTGCTACACCACTGTAGCCCACCAAGCTTCTTTGTCTATGGAATTCTCCAAGTAAGAATACTGGAGTGGTTAGCCGTTCCCTTTTGCAGGGAATATTCCCCACCCAGGAGCTGAACATGGGTCTCCCGCATTGCAGGTAGTTTCTTTACCATCTGAGTAACTAGGGAATCCCTTTTACTAAGGACACGTTTAATTATTTAAACTCCAAGTCTCCAAAGTTTCAGACCTTTATTTTCTCATCTATTAAAGATGTTTATTTAAAAAAAAGAAAAAAATACAGTGTATTTATTATACTTTTAGAATGTTCACCTTGCCATAGACAGACATCTAGCTTCTTAAGATTCTCCTACATCTACTTCTGTTTTCAGATTTCTCCAGATGAAATTAGTCATGTTATAACAGAATTCTCTTATAATGCCATAGTTTTATTAGCACCTGGCAAGAAGGTCCCACTTCTGAACAGGAGTGAATCAGGATCAGACTGTAGATCTTTGAAAGTAGAGGCAGCTTAGGATATATGACATTTTTTTAATGAATTTAGTATGAAATTGTAGGGATACAGAGTAAGTGTGTGACTATAAATTTCAGATTGAAATTGGAGGAAAGTTAAATATGTGAAACAACCATCTAGCTGTGGATTGAGGAGTTGGACAAGGGAGAGAGTGTAGATACTTGCTTCTGTTTTGGACTACCATAAAAAAGTACTGTGATGATCATCTTATGCAGAATAGGAAATGACCAGACAACAGTTGTCATTATTTGTAAGAAATACCTTTATTTCTGTTATTTTATGGCAAAAAAATATGAAAAATAAATGAAAAAAGCTCTGGAGTTGAAGTGATGCAGTATTTTAATGTATAAAACAAGTTTAAGATTTCTTAGATTAAAAATAATTTTGCTTACAGTGTGTTAGTCACTTAGCCGTGTCCAACTCTTTGAAACCCTATGGACCATAGTGCTCCAAGCTCCTCTGTCCATGGGATTCTCCAGGCAAGAATAGTGGAGTGGGTTGCCATTTACTTACTACTGTTTGTACAAATGCCAGAATATTATGGCATTTTTCTTTCACAACTTGAACATACATGCAGTCGTACAGCCATATACACATTCAACACAAACACATTCTTGTCTGTAGTTTTGCTTCCTTGAGGCAGTTAGCAGAATTTATGCAAATGATATTTTCAAGAAAAGAACTTTTGCAAAATAAATTTCTACAGCCAACAGCATAAACTCCATCATAAGGCTTGATAATAATTAAAAATATTTTCTTCAGTAAGCCTGAAAAATAAAGTTTATGTACATCTGTATAATGTAAGACATTTGATACCAATCATAAAGCTTAGGAGAAGCAATTTTTACAAAGGCAGAGGTTTTTATGTGCTTAGTCACAACTATCGCAAAAATTAGACTTGGGAAACAGTGAACAGAAATTTAGTAATTGCACTTCCATCAGCAACATATGAGAATCTGCTTCACCAAAGCTAGTTAAGTTTTTTTTTTTTTTTGATACTGTGAAAGATTGCTTAAAATAATACAAATATGAATATTATACATTGGTAAATAGTCTCCATTTATGCAGCTAGTTCACCCTTTTCACCAAGCAAACCCCCATGTTATTCAGTTGTTGTTGTTTGAGATTGCTTAAAATAATACAAATATGAATATTATACATTGGGAAATAGTTCCCATTTATACAGCTAGTTCACCCTTTTTACCAAGCAAACCCACATTTTATTCAGTTGTGTTTTTTTTTTTGAAGTTAATATTTATCATTAATATTGGGTTTTATCTGTTAGCCAGTTCAGTACACCAAAAATATCAAAAAGATTTCAATTTGTAGTACTTTGCTTGCTGGTCACTTATTGGAATTGACCATTGATCTTTTTTTTTTTTTTTTTTTTGTAAATTATTTGATCATGCATTTTACTAGTCCTCAGAACTTCTTCACGGCCCTTGTTTTTTAGCTATTTCCCACGTATGACTTTGAACTTCAATACTTCATCCACTTTTCATTATCATTACCTAAATATTCCATCCTTTGAGACAGATTTCATATATTCATCCTACTCTACCATACCAAGGAAAAAAATGCAGTGGCTACAACCAATCCTAGAAGAGAAATAGTATAATGTCAACAGTGATGTTTTATTTTTTATTTTATTTTTATTTATTTATTTATTTATTTATTTTTATGCTGCAAAAAGCTTTATTGTTCCCATTTGGTCCAAGGCTTGAGAGAGGCCTCCAGGGTGTTAAAAANGGCCTGGCGTGCTGCGATTCATGGGGTCGCAAAGAGTCGGACACGACTGAGCGACTGAACTAACTAACTAGAGGTGCCGTTAAACATACTACAACTCACAGGACAGCTCTCACAACAGAGTATCCCACATCCACCCCAGATGTCAATAGTCCCGAGGCTGAGAGACCTGCTCTAAAGGAGACAACATCAAGGGAGGACAGGTCACTGTCCTCAAACCCCTGAGGAGCTGTCTAAGAGCAGAGGGAGAACACTCATTCTCTGGGATCCCAAGAGTTGAGTGAAGATTATTGGAGGAGACCCATTGGGAGACAGATTCTAGCAGTCAGAGCTGTCCGAACAGAAAACTCGGTCCCTTGGCTTGCCTGGGATAAGAGGTTGGACAGGACCCTGAAGTTCCCTTCCCATCTGCAGAGTCCTAAGAGTCCCAGTTCTAAAAGACATATGTCTACACTGGTGATGAGCTCAGTTTTAAGAATTACTTCAAGCATCCCAACCACCAACCTACTGGGCTATTAAGGTGGGTGTGGACTTTTTCTACCACTTCCCAGATTATAAGCCTGTTATCTGCCCTGGTCCTCACCTTTTCTGTCTGCCTGTGGCTGTCACTGCCTCCAAATGGATCCTCCAAATGGTGGAGTAAAGGAGGGGCAGAGGCACCCAGATCACATGGCAGAGCTACCTACCCACCACACCTCCACCCACCAAAGTTAATGGTTTATACCCCACCCAGAGTCCAAGCTCACCACTTCCCTCCTTCTCCCCTCAATGCGCATACCACAAGGAGATCGTTGAAGAGGAAGACCTCCCGCTGATGCAACCCTAGCCTCTGTGGGCGGTTTGGATCTGGCACCTCATAGAGCTGGCAGCAGCAAACCAGTCGACGGTGAGGAAGAGATAGGACCTAAATAGGCATGAAGAAATAGGTGTCCGCAAGGCCAGCCCACCAGCTTCAGGCATCTTAACATTAACTGCAAGAGTAAGTTCACTTCTGGTATATATCACTGTCACTCTGATACAAGGAATCTAAGCAACTAAGCCTAGGCTTATCTTTGTCCCTGCAGCTCCCTCTGTCTGGAATGCTTTCCTTGCTCAGCTCCCTATGGCCACATTCTACCACTCCTCTAAACCCCAGTTCCAGTGTTCTCTTTTCCAAAAAGCCATTCCTAATCTCGCTGGGCTGAAAATGACCTCTCCCTCCCGTGTCCTCCCCCTAAATTAACCTAACTATAAGGTGGAGGTATTGAGTTTTTGTCTGACACCTCCCCACTCTGGTCTGTGCTTCCAAGGACAGAGACCAGTATCTTATTCGTACCTGTATCCCCAGTCCCAACTGAAATGCTAGGCTCAGTGGAAAGGCATCTGTAAATGTTTGTTGACTAAAAGACTAGTCATCAGCTAACTATTATCTTGACTGCTCACTTGGGATGGACCAGCCAAATCAGAGGTGAGAGGCATGTTAATATTTACACAGCATCCATGATGTGCCTTGCCATGCGCCAGATCCATTTCCACAGAGCATCCCACTCAAGCTGCCCCACCACTCCTGAGGAATGCATCACCACCCACTCCATTCGGCAGCTGAGGGGAGCCTGGGACTCACAGGGGCATGGACTCACCTCCCCAGCCTGGTCCCTTCTTCAGCCTCCCAAGGCACTTACCGGTTTCTTGCCTACAATCATGCGTTCCACGGCCTGCACCTGGGACACATGGTC
>SJYA01003869.1:32429-103319 GCA_006410615.1 Neotragus moschatus | reverse complement strand
GTATAAGAGACAGCCCAAGGCACTTACCGGTTTCTTGCCTACAATCATGCGTTCCACGGCCTGCACCTGGGACACATGGTCATCGTTGGTCCGCAGTTCGCGTCCCTGGATGCGCTGGTAAATGCCCACTAGGAGGTCTCGGGGGATGTCTTCACCGTTGTCAACCCCTGGTGGAGGGAATACACAGGAATATATAGTATACATGTGGGGAGTGGGTGGCAGGGATGCTCCACAACCCTCCATACCCAGGCATGGGCCATAATGGTGGCCAGGACTGGAGGAAACAGCCACCCTTGGTCCCTTGGCTAGGATCAGGCCAGCAGAATCAGTTGCTTTCTTCCCCAGGACGGGAATTTTGTCTAACAACTCAGAGCACAGTGTGATTAAAACAATGACACTTTTTTGGGCCTTTCTAACTAACAAAAATAATGTTAAATGATAATATCCAGTGTTAGTAAGAGTTCATGGAAGCAGGCATATATACTAACATAACTGTTTGGAAGGTAATTTGGCAAGCCTAACTATTCAGTAATTCCTCTTCTAGGAACCTACTGTAAGGAATTAATTACTCAGAAAAATGTACAAAGATATATGTATAAGTGCAGCTTATGATAAAATTTTCAAACAATCTAACAGCCAAGGAATACTGAAGTAAAGCTGAATATATCCATTTCATAAAATAATTTATAGCTGTTAAAAATTTGATATTTATTTTAAAAAATCATAAAATTCCTATAGCAAGTGAAAAAAAAAGCAAGATAATAAATTGCTTGTACAACCTTATCTTAACTGTATAGTTATGCTTGTTGCTGTTGTTCAGTCACTAAGTCAAATAAATGGAGAGATATTCCATTTTCATGAATTGTTGTTACTGTTACTGTTTATTCTCTAAGTTGTGTCTCATTCTTTCACAACCCCCCTCCGTCCGTGGGGTTCTCCAGGCAAGAATACTGGAGTGTGTTGCCAGTTCCTTCTCCAGATGATCTTCCCAACTCAGTGATCAAACCTGCATCTCCTGCATTACAGGCAGATTCTTTTCCACTGAGCCACTGGGGGAACCCATAGTTACATGTGCATAGGAAAAAAAAAGATTAGAATACACCAAAATATCAACCATGGTTGCCCCTAGGGGACAGAATTTTGGATGGTTAAAACTTTTAATAACTTTTATATTTCTAAAATTTTTGGAATGAATAGGAATTCATTTCATTTGCTTATTTATTTAATAATTTGAGGGTGAAGATATACACATATACAATATATGTGTATTGTACAATATGCGTACATATATAAATATATACATTGTACATATACAATATATATGTACACATATACACACGTGTACATATACACACATATATACATACACACAGACAAGGAGGGGAGAGGGAGAATGGATGAAATGAGTGAACGAACGAATGAATGACTAATGGCAGGATCCTGGCTGAGAGCTCCAGATGTCCTCTGGTCTGTCTTACTCCCTCCTTTGAAGTCTACCATCCTTCTGATTGTCTGCTGAGCAAAACCCACTCACTCCTCTAACAAAAACCTTCTGCTAAAGAAAATGTTCTCCTTAGGAAATGCCAAGCCTCCTCCTTGGACAGCAGGTACTAAACGAACAGCCTTCATCACACTGCCTTTTTACCTCAGCAGTCAGACAGCTTAAGAGCCCAATGATGCAAACCCCTGATAGCAAATCTGTCTTGTCTGTTTGTTTTTCCTCAACTATACTTCCCTCTTTCGTTTCTGTTTAAATAATCCTAACATCTGTGCCATTTCTAGTAGGCTGCTCTTTGGTGAGAGGCAGGGCTTGACATCAATACAATAAACCAAGAAAAAAAAGTCAAGGGGACACCTCTCATCTGGCACATCAAGGCCCCTGGAAACTGGTTCTAACTGACCTTCCTAACTAGATTGTCCACCTCCTCTCGATTGTTCTCCAAACAACTTTGTTTTCCTACCTCTGTGCCTTTGTTATTCTTACTGCTAGGTAAGCCTCCTCTATCACTGTTCGGTCATATTATCCCTCTTCCTTGAGCTCTGAATATACTTTTGGCCTGTCTGACATCACAGTTTTGTTTCCTGTCTTGTGTCCTGGGTGTCTGGTACTACAAGTCAGTCTCTCACGCACAAACTAGGAGCCCTCTTGAGGCAGGGACTGTGACAGATGTCCCTCCATGGTCCTTAGCACCTATCACAGGGACTGGCACACATGAGGCACTCAGTGTCAACTGGCTGGCTGGCTGACTGATGAATGAATAAATGAGTGCTGAGTGGACGAAAGATCACCTAAAACAAATAAGTCTTTATGGGCAAACAAGGAAGGGAAACAGGGAGCGATGAGTGAATTAGTGTAAGTTCCATAAAAGTCATGGATTTTATCTCCCGTTCAGGACCTCCTATTCAGTCAATATTCAATGTGGGAATGAATGGACAAACAAATGACCATTTGAGTGATTTAATAAGAAAATGCTGTGGGAACATCTAGCCTTGGCAGAAAGTGAGGTTAAATTTTCAGGGAGTAGATGTGATCTCCCTCTTCCTTCCCACCCGTGCCACCTGGCCCACTTTCCCTTCGCAGATAAAAGACAGGAAAAGCTGATGGGAAGCTCTGGGGTCACCTCTCAGGTTCTTGATGAAGTCATCTAGTTTCATCTTGCGTTCAGCCTTGACGCTGGGANAGATGTGATCTCCCTCTTCCTTCCCACCCGTGCCACCTGGCCCACTTTCCCTTCGCAGATAAAAGACAGGAAAAGCTGATGGGAAGCTCTGGGGTCACCTCTCAGGTCCTTGATGAAGTCATCTAGTTTCATCTTGCGTTCAGACTTGACGCTGGGACTGTACATATCAGTATTGAGGAGGATGATGGCAAAAGCAAGGATGAAAATGGTGTCTGGATTCCGGAACTGGCGCACGAGGGCTGGGTTACACACACAGTACCGCTGGCTGCAGGGCAGGAGGGGTCAAGACCAGGGTCAGACACCAGTAATATCCACCTACCCACCATCCTCCCATCTGGCACCACCAATTCTCTCCTCCAAGACATACTCCCAAACCCTTTGGGTCTCTCCTCTTTCTTCAGACTTTCCTCAAGATTAGCATATAAAAATCACAACAGCTACCTTTCAGGGAGCTTTGCCAGGGGATTTAAGTATGTCATCTCCTGTAATCCCATCATAGTTTTGCAGCCCCATTTTACAGATGAAGTGACTGAAGCCCAAAGTGGCCTTCAGTGTCTAGGATAATATAAATGGTGAAACCAGGGTGAAAACCCAGCTCTTTCTGACTACAAAGCAAATCCTCCCATGTCAGAAAACAAGTTCCCAGTAACTCTTCTATTTCTCTTCTAAATACCCCCAAAGTGGTGGAGTCAGGGCTTATAACCAGGTCTGATGCCTGATCCCTGCAGCATTCATGGAGGAAGATAATAGTTAAGAGCATGGGCCATGGAATCAGACACATGAGTTGAAATTCTGGTTCCACTGCCTATTCACCATATGACTCTGGGCAAGTTACTCAGCCTCACTAAACTTCTGATTTCTCATCTGCAAAATGAGAATAATAAGAGAAGCATCTACCTCACCAGGATGTTGGGAATATTTACTGAAATAACCATGTAAAGTGTCCAACTCAGTAACCCAATCAATACCTGATGAGTATGAGATCAACTTAGGGAACGTGAGTTGTTGTTGCTGATGCTGTTGTCACTTATTAGATGCCCATGTCCCAGATGTTAAGCTGGATACTTTAGGCACATCACCTCTGATCGTCCAACTGCCTTGCAATATAAGATTTATAACTTCCAGTTTCTAGTTCAGAAAGTATGAGGCTCAGAGAGATGACTCATAGACCCATCCTACACTGCCCCCCAGAGCAGAGAAAGGCAGCTTTAGTACTGGGAAGTGGGCACACCTGAAGGCTTCGATGAGTCGTTCCACTTTCTGGGCCTCACCCTGAACCCGGATGTGGGATTGGAACTTCCGGAGTGCGTCATCCAAATCCATGGAGGAGAAGTCCATTTCATCCACCACACAGCTGAGGAGCAGAGAAGGGGGTGTGGCACTCTCAATTCCTCTGCAAAGAACCTCCGACCCACCCTGACCTGCTCCAATGAACCAAATCCCCCACTGACAGACTTCCAAAATCTGAACTTGTGGCCCAAGCAAGTACTTATGAGGATGAAAGTGGAAGTCGCTCAGTCATGTCTGACTCTTTGTGACTCCATGGAGTATACATCCATGGAATTCTCCAGGCCAGAATACTGGAGTGGGTAGTTGTCCCCTTCTCTAGGGGATCTTCCCAACTCAAGGATCGAACCCAGGTCTCCCACTTTGCAGGCAGATTCTTTACCAGCTGAGCCACCAGGGAAGCCCAAATGAGGATAGAATGTTTGAAATGGAACCCATCTCAGAAAATCCAGGCAAGACACATGGTTGCTAAGGGTCTATTCCATCAACACACTGATATCAGGGATGGGAAAACTGAGGCTCAAAGCAGGTCATAGGACAATCATGCCTTGCCTGGGGCCACCCAGAAGACATTAGGACTCTCCTCGCCAAGAGAGATCAGATCTCTTTAGGGTGGAGAGGTATGGGAACAGGAAGGTCTATTCATCCTGTTTTGCAAAGTTTATCCCCCTCCTGCCCTCCTTTTCCAGGAACCCCTGGCCTAGTCTGTCCCAGCCTGGGGTCCTCACTCCAACACATCTCTGTTGAACTGCTTCTGCCGGTTCCCTAGGAATTCCCCTATCATCTGCCGGCTCAGGCCTTTCCGTTCCAGGATGAAGTGAGCCACTCCCACCGGCGTGTCTGACAGGAAGCCCCGCTCAATCAGATACTGGATACCCTTCTCTGGCTTCCTGCAGAAAGAGGGGAGGAAGATGAGATGACAATCCTCCTGGAACTCTGCCCCCTGCCCTATATCTTGAACTAATTTTGGGCCCAACCATGGCCTCAGAGAGCCAAGAAGGTCCACTCCTTTCATGTGGTCCACTCACTTCATGTTACACATAAGAAAACTAAGGCCCAAGGGCAAGAAGCTACTTTCCCATTTCACAAAGCTTCAAAAATTCCAAGGTATCTTCAACTCAACTTCCTCCTTCACTGGAGCCACATTCCAGTTGAAAGAAAATTAAGATCTGATGAGAGGCTGTTCTGTGCCAGGACCTCTGATATTCTCCACAGGCACTGAGGAGTCCTGGGAGAAGGCCTGAGTTCCAGGCTAAGTCCTTCTTTCTGAGTCACAGACCCTCAGAGTAGGAAAGTAGTAAAAAGATTACTTTTTCCACATCCCACTCAGGAGGCACCACCAAGCCTCTATGAGTGTTTCTATAGATCAGCTGCTCCCTACTTTCCATATCTGGGTCTGAGCTATCCCATATTCAGAACCTCAGAGCCTTAGGGCCTCATGAGGCTAGAATTTGGGAGACTTTGGTGCCACAGATGGAGTCTCAGATCCATTACTTACCATGCATGAATTGGAACAATTCCCTTTAGTTCTCCAAGCCTCAGTTCCTTCTCTATAAAATAGGGACACAACTACCCACCTTGCTGAGTTATCATGAGAACTAAATACAGATGGCCATGTCTAATAGGCTATAAAGATGTAAGGCATTTGTTTTCGAATCAAATGTCACACTCGCATTCCACTGCTAAGCACCTGGCCCAAGACCAGGTACCTAGAAAGAACTCAGTTCTGGTCACTGACTAGTCCAGCACAGCACTCTGCCCCAACACCTCAAACATCCATACACTGCTAGTTAATTGACAGAGACACTGAGGCCCAAGGAAGGGACACACCTTGCTCAGGGCTACCCAGTGAGTCTAGCCCAAGTCTCCTGTTTCTGAGAGCAGGGTTCTTCATATACAACATCGGCTATCCCAAAGGGATAGCCTAACCAAAAAGGGAAGGTGGGAGACCCAAGGTTCAGAATCCATCCTATATAGAGAGATCTAGGGCCAGAGAGGAAAGCATCTCACCCAAAATGACACAGTCAGAAGCAGAACCAGGACCACAACTGCCTCTCATGGTTGTAAGGGCAGCTTCCCATTTTTGTCACCCTATTGCCAATTCTATTCCCTGAACAGCTAGAGAGAAATGCCATCCACAGAGTGGAAGGATGGCGGCAGCAGGATCACTGCCTCCAGGAGTCTAAGTGCCTGCAGCAGGGTCGGTAGGGGCAACAAGGTGGGAATGGGAACACGTACTTATTGAACAGGTTGAGGCCAATTCGGTAGTGCCGCCTCTGCACCACATCGTTGTTGAAGGCTGGCGAGTCCCAGCTGTGCCTGGTCTCCCGCTGGTAGGTCTGCTTGCACAGGCCGGTGGCTGGAGGCTCCCTCAGGCTGTCCCGCGAAGAGGAGCCAGAGCTGCAGTTGATGGTCTCGTTGGAATTGCTGGAGCTCTCAAGGCTCTCGTTATCTCCACCATCAGAGTTCTCGCCTGCTGCCTCGCACTTCCCCAACCTCCGACCCCCAGCCACACCACTGGGCCCAGTGCCACTGTTGGGGGCTGGTGGTAGGGGCCCTGGCGGGGCTGGGGCTGGGCCCTCCGGGGCTGGGTAGTGGCGGTGTGGGATTGGGGCCCTGCCTGGTGGCCCCTTGTGCTTCAGGGTCCCATGGGGGCTGCAGCCATCAGCCTCATACACAAGCTGACGGTGGACAGAGCCGCGATCTGAGCGGTCACTCAGGTCCACGGAGCTGTCACTGGGAGGTTCAATGGTAAGCAGGGGCAAGTGGGCAGCCCGCAGCCGGAAATCCCGACATTCCAAGCACCCAGGACCCCTGCGAGTGCCTTCCTCACGGCTACCATCTTCCCGGGACCCTGCTGGCACTGGTGGAGGAACTGGAGGGAGAGGGGCTGGTGCCCAGAACTCAGGTCTGCCCTGGGCAGGGGGCTCTGTGCTAGGCAGTCGTTCAGGGGATGGTGGGGGAACTGGGTCATCCAAGTAGAGGGGAAGGTCACTGAAGGATGTGGCCGAGCTGTCCTCTTGCTGTTCCTTTGACTCTCGCTTCTCCAGCTGGGCTGACCCTGGTTCCTCAGACATGGGCCCCGATGGGTGGCAGTTCAAGGCTTCGTCAATGGATTCAGCCAGAGACTTTACCTGAAGTGGAGGGGAAGGGGGAGGAGGGGAAAGGAGAAAAAGGAGGGAAAGGTGAAGGACAGTGGGATGGTGAAAGGGTGCAAATGAGGGAGGGAGGGGAAGAAAAAGTGGGGAGATCTTCCTGGTGAGGCAGCCAGAAAAGTGCTTCCCCTCCCCTACCTCCCCAGATTCTCTGCAGAAGCCACATTCCTGCCTCTGCCTTCCCTTAGGGTCAACCAAAATCCCAGCTGCCTCTGGGCTCCCGAAGCCCTCTGTCTGGTTCTTTCTTAGGAAATCCATGATATTTAGCCTCAAGAATCTGGACCGAAGCTGGCCTCACTCTGGCATCTAGCCTCCCAGCTGGCCCCTAATGATCCCCGCCTCCTGCTAGTCACATCCTCATGCACCATAGTGTCCCAGGGTGGTCTGTTGGACCGGCAGCATCTGGCAAATGGGATCTCACTTCTGAGATTAGGTTAGGAAAGACTGCAGCTTCTATCCTGAGTACTCTCACTCGCTTGTGCTCCCTCTCTCAGATCCCTCGCTCTGAGGGAAGGCACACTGTGAGCAGTCCTATAGAGAGACCCATGTGGTAAGGCCCTGAATCCTCCTGCCAAGAGCCAAACAAGTGAGCTTGGAAGCAGACCCATCAACCCCGGTCAAGCCTTTAAAGACTACAGTCCCACCCTATAACTTGATCACAGCCTCATGAGAGACTCTATGTGAGAGCCACCAGTCAAGCCACCCCAAGACTCCTGGCCCTCAGAAACTATATGGGATAATAACTGTTTGTTGTTTAAGCTCAGTCTTTACATTCAGTTTTAAGCTACTAAATTTTGGGATCATTTGTTATGCAGCAATAGATACTTCCCCATTAGACTTGAATAGCATTGAGAGGTGGGCCCAGGCCTGGTTCCTGAATCTCCCCACCAGACTATGAGGCCAGTACTTGAGGGATGGGTCCAGGCTGGGTTTCTCTCTTTTTAGCTCAGCTTGACACACTGATTGACACAGGAGAGATGTTCAATGAAATGTGTCATATGAATGCATAAATGAGTGATTTAGATCTTCCCTTTAATACTTCTTTCCTGTCTTCTACCTGCCTCTTCTCCCAACCCCATCACTAACTCCAGGGAAGCATCACCAAGCTTAGGGCAGGGCCAGATCACAGAGGTTAGAGCAGAATGACTTCTTCTCTTATACACTTTCATTCATTCATTCAACAATTTTTACCAAATATCTTTTTGGTTTTAGGAAGGAAACGAACATGTACTTCAGTTCAGTTCAGTTCAGTCGCTCAGTCGTGGCCGACTCTTTGCGACCCCATGATGCCATATACTAGGTGCTTTCAGATATATTACCGAGTTGAACTCAACCTTCCAAACAGCTCTAAAAAGATGGTTTTATCTTCATGTTATTGATCATGTTTCAGTGGAGTTAAACAGTTTACCCAGGGTCACATAGCTGGGAAATGCCAGAACTGGGATTTGCACCTGATCGGCTGTGCTGACACACTCCAAGCCTAGAATGATCTCCCACCACTATCACTGCCGCTTACATTCCCACCCTTCCCTGCTTTTCCTGATGCAATGCTTATGCAAGCAACACCCTTTTGACTATCTCTAACTTGCTAACTCTTCGCTACCTGCTAAGGCCCAGCTCCAGGGCTGTTTTCTCAAAGAAGCCTGCTCTCGTCCTCCCAGAAGAAAATTTCCTCTCCCTCCTCTGGGTTCCCACAGCACTATATGGGATCTCTTCTCACAGCTCTGAGCACACTCTTTCAGGAAACAGTCTTGTGCACATGTGCCTGCTATTTCCTACTTGCTTGGGGAGATCCTTGAGAAAAAGAATCCTGGCCAATTCATCTGTCTCCCCCACAGCACCCAGCACAGAGCCTGGTCCATGATTATATGGTGTAAGGGAAAGCTTTGGAACCAGACAGAGCTGAGTCCGGATCCAATTTGGAAAAGTCACTTCACCTCTCAGGGTTGTGGAGCCTCAATTTCCTCCTCTGTAAAACCAGGATAGCACCCCCAGTCTCGAAGGCCATTTTGAGGCATATAGAGGACCTGATATAGAGTAGGAGCTGTTAGTTAGGCCTTGATCTGATAGTAGCTCATGTGCCAGACTGAGAACTTTCTTGTTTGAACAATATAATTTTTCTCTTGCCAATCCTTTCTCATCACCCTCACAGTCCCTACTCAGATGGTAGCTATTTGTTGTTATCAAAACAACAACTTGTTGGGCAACTTCCTTGAAGCACAGATAAAAGGTTGTAGTAGTAGCCAGAGCACGGAGATGGAGAGGAAAGGCCTTTTTCAGGGATGCTGACCTGTTTGGAGAAGGAGTCCTCAAGCTCCGTGATGTCGTTAGAAAACTCTCCAGATGTGGTGACGGAGCTTCCCCCACCATCGATGCCCCCTCCGCAGGAGCCGCCATATGGGAGCCCCCGTTCAAGCCGGTGGCTCCGGGCCCCAGCCATGGCACCCTCGTCCAGCGAGGCAGGCTTGCCCTCGAAGTACGCGGGGTTCTGTGCCTTCTCATATTCCTCAAAGGAGAACTGCATTCGCATATTGGAAAGGATGATGCGGCGGGACATGCGACTCTCTGAAGCTGAGCTGCGGAGCCGCTCAAAGTTCTTATTCATGCGGTACTGGCGGAAGGCCGTCTGGATGGTCCTGGCGGCCCTGCGGCTCAGGAAGGAGCCCCCATACTTCCTCTCCAGCATTTCCACCTGGCAGGGGAAGGTGGAGGGGAACAAAGTCAGAAACACAACAGCCTCCTCATCTCCCTGGGCCTCAGCCACACCACCAACCGAGTCATAGCTAACTGCTTACAGCTGCCTGGGCACACCAGGCTGGGGTCTGTGCCGTGTTCTCACTTTAAAATCAGATAGCACATGTCACACGGGACTGAATTGTGGTTTTCTTTTTTTTTTACAAAAAATAAATGTTCACTATTTAAAAAGAAAAGAAACAGAGAAGCTAAAACAGGAAAGAAAGGAAGACATAAATTGAAGGCAAGAAGGAGAAAGAGAAGAAGAGAGAGAGAGAGGCAGGAAGGGAAAAAGGGAAGGAGGGGAGGAACTCCCAACACCAAGGCATAATCACAGTTACATTTTGGGATACATCTTTCCAATTTTTTTACTTCTGTACATAGTATTTTGTGCCCCCCTTTTGGCTAAACAATATCTTGTGTGATACATGTGATATACTGTAAAACAGTGTTCTGAATTTGTCAACTTACATGTGTGCTTCTCCCCTTACACTTAGATTATTGAGGACTTGGTCTTTTACCTACACATCTCCAGTGCCCAGCATGGAGCTCACTAAATGTTTGCTGAGTTAATATCAGACTCAGTGGATGGATGGTGAATGGGTCAGTGAGGTCCTAGTCAGGTGAAGGGTTCTTCTTCCATTCCAGTCTCACCATCCCTCCCTGGACACCACCTTTGAGCACCACATTCCAATCTCCCCCTTGGTCCTCTCACCCCCCATCCCCACCGGCAGGCACCCCACCCCTGACCAGAGCATCTCTTGGGTACCTTCTTGTCCTGCAGGTCCGTGGAGAGCTCATAGCTGTCCGACAGGGCCTTTGAGCGCTTTATCTCCTCCTCTTCCTGCTTCCTCAGGGCAACACTGGCTGGCTGGAGGCGCGCCCGCTGAGCCCAGGGAAGGCCCACCCCAGCAGGGGGGCCCCCCATGTGGCTGCTGGTGGGGGGAAGCTGGCTCAGCCGGTAGGGGGGTTGGCTCCCAGGACTATCAACCGCTGTGCTCAGGTCACTGCCTGGGGCATCACCCTCCACACTGTGGGGATGAGATAAGATGAGCCAGGATGTGGGAACAGGAGACAGGCCTGCTGGGCCAGACTGAGAGTGGGTGGACCAGATCCCTTCCCACAGCACCATCCTTCCCCGCCTCCTCACAGAGACCCCAGTACTTAAAGGCCAGAGAAGAGCCCCACCCCCAAAGTTTTCTTATTCCCCTCACAGTCCTATCCCTTCCCCTCAGCCCTATCCCCTCACAGCTCCATCCTCAAATGCCCTCTCCCCCCTCACAGACCCCCACCCCTTCACAGTTCTATCCTTTCAGACTCCTTTCCCTCCAGCCAGGTCTTCTCACTGTCTTGTCCCAAGTCCTACTCTACCCTTACAGCCTGGTCCCTTCATGGCCAGGTCCCCTCACAGCTTTATCCTTAGACCTGTTTCCTTCCACTCCTACCCCTCAAGTTCCTTTTTCTAATCATCTTAGCCCCTAACAGCTCTGTCCCCAAATCCCTCCTCCGCTGAAGGACCAGTTCCCTTATATCCTCACCCCCTCAGACCTCTTCCCCTCCCAGCCTGATCCCCAGCACCATCCCAGATCAGCTTTGTCCCTAGACCTGAGCCTACTCCTATACCCTGCACACCCAGGCTCTCCCCTGCTTACCCAGCCCTGCCCCAGACAGCCCCTCCTCTGCCCCCAGAGGCCTGGGCTCCAGGCCTGGCCAGTTCTCAGTGTTCCCTGGCTGCCAGGCCGAGGGCTCAGTGACAGTGGGAGGCGCCTCCCACCAGCATTCTCACAGGTAAAGAGCTGCCCTGCGGGGCAACTTCCTTTTTCTCTTCATGGCCTCCTCTGCTCAGCTCGGGGGAGGGGAACAAGGGCGAAGAGTGGTAGGAGCAGGGCACTGGGTCTTGCCCGCCCTGGTTACCCAGAGCTGTTGTTCTGCCAGACCTGCTCCCATGGTGCCATGGCAACCAGGCTGCCAGGGAACTCAGGTGGCGACAGAACCCAGCGCCCTGAGCCCAGGCAGGCACGGTGAGAAGCCACAGAGATGGGAACAATGGAGGGGGTTTGGGAGGCGGGACAGGCAAGGAGAGGCATGGAGGGGGTTGTGGGGGGAATGGGTATGGCTGAGGCCCAGAGAATGGCATGGAGGGGGTTGTGGGGGGAATGGGTATGGCTGAGGCCCAGAGANACTATGAGGCCAGTACTTGAGGGATGGGTCCAGGCTGGGTTTCTCTCTTTTTAGCTCAGCTTGACACACTGATTGACACAGGAGAGATGTTCAATGAAATGTGTCATATGAATGCATAAATGAGTGATTTAGATCTTCCCTTTAATACTTCTTTCCTGTCTTCTACCTGCCTCTTCTCCCAACCCCATCACTAACTCCAGGGAAGCATCACCAAGCTTAGGGCAGGGCCAGATCACAGAGGTTAGAGCAGAATGACTTCTTCTCTTATACACTTTCATTCATTCATTCAACAATTTTTACCAAATATCTTTTTGGTTTTAGGAAGGAAACGAACATGTACTTCAGTTCAGTTCAGTTCAGTCGCTCAGTCGTGGCCGACTCTTTGCGACCCCATGATGCCATATACTAGGTGCTTTCAGATATATTACCGAGTTGAACTCAACCTTCCAAACAGCTCTAAAAAGATGGTTTTATCTTCATGTTATTGATCATGTTTCAGTGGAGTTAAACAGTTTACCCAGGGTCACATAGCTGGGAAATGCCAGAACTGGGATTTGCACCTGATCGGCTGTGCTGACACACTCCAAGCCTAGAATGATCTCCCACCACTATCACTGCCGCTTACATTCCCACCCTTCCCTGCTTTTCCTGATGCAATGCTTATGCAAGCAACACCCTTTTGACTATCTCTAACTTGCTAACTCTTCGCTACCTGCTAAGGCCCAGCTCCAGGGCTGTTTTCTCAAAGAAGCCTGCTCTCGTCCTCCCAGAAGAAAATTTCCTCTCCCTCCTCTGGGTTCCCACAGCACTATATGGGATCTCTTCTCACAGCTCTGAGCACACTCTTTCAGGAAACAGTCTTGTGCACATGTGCCTGCTATTTCCTACTTGCTTGGGGAGATCCTTGAGAAAAAGAATCCTGGCCAATTCATCTGTCTCCCCCACAGCACCCAGCACAGAGCCTGGTCCATGATTATATGGTGTAAGGGAAAGCTTTGGAACCAGACAGAGCTGAGTCCGGATCCAATTTGGAAAAGTCACTTCACCTCTCAGGGTTGTGGAGCCTCAATTTCCTCCTCTGTAAAACCAGGATAGCACCCCCAGTCTCGAAGGCCATTTTGAGGCATATAGAGGACCTGATATAGAGTAGGAGCTGTTAGTTAGGCCTTGATCTGATAGTAGCTCATGTGCCAGACTGAGAACTTTCTTGTTTGAACAATATAATTTTTCTCTTGCCAATCCTTTCTCATCACCCTCACAGTCCCTACTCAGATGGTAGCTATTTGTTGTTATCAAAACAACAACTTGTTGGGCAACTTCCTTGAAGCACAGATAAAAGGTTGTAGTAGTAGCCAGAGCACGGAGATGGAGAGGAAAGGCCTTTTTCAGGGATGCTGACCTGTTTGGAGAAGGAGTCCTCAAGCTCCGTGATGTCGTTAGAAAACTCTCCAGATGTGGTGACGGAGCTTCCCCCACCATCGATGCCCCCTCCGCAGGAGCCGCCATATGGGAGCCCCCGTTCAAGCCGGTGGCTCCGGGCCCCAGCCATGGCACCCTCGTCCAGCGAGGCAGGCTTGCCCTCGAAGTACGCGGGGTTCTGTGCCTTCTCATATTCCTCAAAGGAGAACTGCATTCGCATATTGGAAAGGATGATGCGGCGGGACATGCGACTCTCTGAAGCTGAGCTGCGGAGCCGCTCAAAGTTCTTATTCATGCGGTACTGGCGGAAGGCCGTCTGGATGGTCCTGGCGGCCCTGCGGCTCAGGAAGGAGCCCCCATACTTCCTCTCCAGCATTTCCACCTGGCAGGGGAAGGTGGAGGGGAACAAAGTCAGAAACACAACAGCCTCCTCATCTCCCTGGGCCTCAGCCACACCACCAACCGAGTCATAGCTAACTGCTTACAGCTGCCTGGGCACACCAGGCTGGGGTCTGTGCCGTGTTCTCACTTTAAAATCAGATAGCACATGTCACACGGGACTGAATTGTGGTTTTCTTTTTTTTTTACAAAAAATAAATGTTCACTATTTAAAAAGAAAAGAAACAGAGAAGCTAAAACAGGAAAGAAAGGAAGACATAAATTGAAGGCAAGAAGGAGAAAGAGAAGAAGAGAGAGAGAGAGGCAGGAAGGGAAAAAGGGAAGGAGGGGAGGAACTCCCAACACCAAGGCATAATCACAGTTACATTTTGGGATACATCTTTCCAATTTTTTTACTTCTGTACATAGTATTTTGTGCCCCCCTTTTGGCTAAACAATATCTTGTGTGATACATGTGATATACTGTAAAACAGTGTTCTGAATTTGTCAACTTACATGTGTGCTTCTCCCCTTACACTTAGATTATTGAGGACTTGGTCTTTTACCTACACATCTCCAGTGCCCAGCATGGAGCTCACTAAATGTTTGCTGAGTTAATATCAGACTCAGTGGATGGATGGTGAATGGGTCAGTGAGGTCCTAGTCAGGTGAAGGGTTCTTCTTCCATTCCAGTCTCACCATCCCTCCCTGGACACCACCTTTGAGCACCACATTCCAATCTCCCCCTTGGTCCTCTCACCCCCCATCCCCACCGGCAGGCACCCCACCCCTGACCAGAGCATCTCTTGGGTACCTTCTTGTCCTGCAGGTCCGTGGAGAGCTCATAGCTGTCCGACAGGGCCTTTGAGCGCTTTATCTCCTCCTCTTCCTGCTTCCTCAGGGCAACACTGGCTGGCTGGAGGCGCGCCCGCTGAGCCCAGGGAAGGCCCACCCCAGCAGGGGGGCCCCCCATGTGGCTGCTGGTGGGGGGAAGCTGGCTCAGCCGGTAGGGGGGTTGGCTCCCAGGACTATCAACCGCTGTGCTCAGGTCACTGCCTGGGGCATCACCCTCCACACTGTGGGGATGAGATAAGATGAGCCAGGATGTGGGAACAGGAGACAGGCCTGCTGGGCCAGACTGAGAGTGGGTGGACCAGATCCCTTCCCACAGCACCATCCTTCCCCGCCTCCTCACAGAGACCCCAGTACTTAAAGGCCAGAGAAGAGCCCCACCCCCAAAGTTTTCTTATTCCCCTCACAGTCCTATCCCTTCCCCTCAGCCCTATCCCCTCACAGCTCCATCCTCAAATGCCCTCTCCCCCCTCACAGACCCCCACCCCTTCACAGTTCTATCCTTTCAGACTCCTTTCCCTCCAGCCAGGTCTTCTCACTGTCTTGTCCCAAGTCCTACTCTACCCTTACAGCCTGGTCCCTTCATGGCCAGGTCCCCTCACAGCTTTATCCTTAGACCTGTTTCCTTCCACTCCTACCCCTCAAGTTCCTTTTTCTAATCATCTTAGCCCCTAACAGCTCTGTCCCCAAATCCCTCCTCCGCTGAAGGACCAGTTCCCTTATATCCTCACCCCCTCAGACCTCTTCCCCTCCCAGCCTGATCCCCAGCACCATCCCAGATCAGCTTTGTCCCTAGACCTGAGCCTACTCCTATACCCTGCACACCCAGGCTCTCCCCTGCTTACCCAGCCCTGCCCCAGACAGCCCCTCCTCTGCCCCCAGAGGCCTGGGCTCCAGGCCTGGCCAGTTCTCAGTGTTCCCTGGCTGCCAGGCCGAGGGCTCAGTGACAGTGGGAGGCGCCTCCCACCAGCATTCTCACAGGTAAAGAGCTGCCCTGCGGGGCAACTTCCTTTTTCTCTTCATGGCCTCCTCTGCTCAGCTCGGGGGAGGGGAACAAGGGCGAAGAGTGGTAGGAGCAGGGCACTGGGTCTTGCCCGCCCTGGTTACCCAGAGCTGTTGTTCTGCCAGACCTGCTCCCATGGTGCCATGGCAACCAGGCTGCCAGGGAACTCAGGTGGCGACAGAACCCAGCGCCCTGAGCCCAGGCAGGCACGGTGAGAAGCCACAGAGATGGGAACAATGGAGGGGGTTTGGGAGGCGGGACAGGCAAGGAGAGGCATGGAGGGGGTTGTGGGGGGAATGGGTATGGCTGAGGCCCAGAGAATGGCATGGAGGGGGTTGTGGGGGGAATGGGTATGGCTGAGGCCCAGAGAGTAGTCTGGTTTGGGTAGGCCCTGGAGCTCTTGACCAGTGAAAGGGTTAAGGGGCCACTCCCTGGCCCCTACCTGACAGAGGGCAGAGCACAGGACCAGAATAGGGGGCAAGCTGGGGTGGGTGTAGGGAGGTTCCCGGCCATTTCAGGAGTTTGAGCTACAATGGTCTTGCCAGCCTGACAGAAGAACACTTTGGCCTGGGGGCTTAGGGGCTGGGGGCGGTGGGGTACAACGTTGGTGCTGGCTCAGCGCTAATGAGGGCTCCTGCCCTCTGCTCATTCCCAACCCTCCCAACTGTTAATCTTCAACACTGTCAGGAGCAAGGTGGAAACAGACTGAGCGGCTGCCCTGAACCCCAAATGCTCTCTCCTCCTGGGCCTCTGGGGCCTGTGAAGTCCCCCTTCAGGGGTCAGACCCAGCCCAGTGCCCCCCAGGCATCTAAGATGTACCTCTCTCCCCTCAGGACTGCAGGATCCCACCCACCAGCCTCTCAAACCTCTCCCCTCTCAGCACATGCCTCCCAGTTTTGATCAACTTTGTTCACGAACCATCCATGCTTCCCACTTGCATTCCTCCAATTTAAGAGAGAGAGAGAGAGAGAGAGAGAACCCAAGTCCTTGTTATGGCATTTGAGGCTTCTCCAAGACACAGTAGCTAATGTTTTGTTGTTGTTCCGTTGCTCAGTCGTGTCCAACTTTTTGCAATCCCATGGACTGCAGCATGCCAGGCTTCCCTGTCCTTCACTATTTCCCAAACTTTGTTCAAACTCATTTTCGTTGAGTTGGTGATGCCATCCAACCATCTCATCCTCTGTTGTTTAGTAAGGTGCTATTCTTGTGCTTAGTCACTCAGTCATGTCTGACTCTTTGCAATGCTATGGACTGTAGCCCACCAGGCTCCTCTCTCCATGGGATTCTCCAGGCAAGTATACTGGAGTGGGTTGCCATTTCCTCCTCCAGGAGATCTTCCCCAGCCAGGGATCGAACGCAGGTCTCCCACGTTGCAGGCAAATTCTTTACCGTCTGAGCCACCAAGGCTACTATTCTTACTGCTTCACATTTAATAACTTGCTTACTCTTCAAAACAACCCTATGAGGTAGGCATTATTAATCATCTTCATTTTACATATAAAGAAACTGAGGCCCGGAAATGTTAATAACGTATCTATGGTCACACAGCTATTAATGATAGAGCCAGGATTCAAATCCAGGCAGTCTGACTCCAGAATTCACTCTTAAACATTAAGCCACACTGCAGAGTTGGCTACCAGCCCCCTACCCCATCCATTCTTCCCTCCAACCTTGCCCAAATCCTGTTTCTCCCCAATACTCCCATTGTCCTTTCCACCTTCCCAACTGCTCATACAGTACTTTCCACCTGGAATGATGTCCCTATCACCTTGTGCCACCTGCAATCTGAGAACCCCCCCTACACACCCTAGTTCCATCAAAAGTCAGGTCATATGCCACCACTAAGAAGTCCTCTTGAAGCCCGCCTCCAGCCAGAAATGATGGCTGATCCTGTTCAGGGCTCCCACACACAGCACATGTCCGTCCTTTTTATGTAGCAGGTTAGCTTTGGCAAAGTGTGACAGCTATTTGTGTTCCTGACTCCCAGAATCCCAGCACAGGAAGAGAGTTTGCTAATCTCCCTGCTAGGACAGAGCACAAGGCCTGGAACAGAGTAGGTGCTCAGTAAAAGCTTCTGGAGGGAGGAAGTCAGTGAATGAGCTCTGGTAGCTGGGCTAATAAATCCTCTCACCTGATCTCTGACCTCAACTCCAGTCTCCTCTTCCCAATCCATTCTCCATTCTGTGGCTAGAGAGAGCTTTCCAAAGTAGAAATTTGACCATGTTGCCCCCCTAAAACCCTTCCATGGCTTCTCATAACTCATTCAACAAATGACAATTGAGCCTTTTCTACATGCCAGGAACAGTGCTAAGTGCTGGAAATATAATCATGAGCAAGACGTGTGAGTTTTGTTCCCTCAGGGAGGTGACATTCTAGTGGGAGAAGAAGACTATAAATATATACTATCATTTCAGGCAGGGAGAAGTGCTAGGAAGGAAAATACAGCAGGGTGATAAAAGGTGCTGTTTTAGATGTGGTAGTCAGAGAAGGGCTTTTTGAATAAACGGCATATAATCAGAGAAGTGAGAGAGCGAGCTGTGTGGTTATCTGAGGCAAGAGCAGTCCAGACAGAGGGTAGAGCCAGTGCAAAGGCCCTGAGGTGGAGCTGTGCCTGGCATGTTTGAGGAACAGCCAGAAGGCCGGTGTAGCTAGAGCAGAGTCAACAAGGGGAAATGAGATCAGAGAGGCAATGGGAGCCAAACTGTGAAGGGCACTGAACCCACGATAAAGACATTGGTGTTTCCTATTATTGCAATGAGCAGAGAAGGCACATGGTCTAACTTATGTTTTACAGGAATCATCATCCATAGGATAACCTCTAGCTTCCTCACCTCACCATAACCTCACCTTCCTCCTTCCTCACCATAACCATGGATGGTTCTCCTGACCAGACCTCTGCCTCATATACCTTCTGCCCCTTTACCCCAACCTGGTGACCTCCTGCGCACTTCAACATTTAGCTAAGGTGTGACCTTTCATGTCTTCCTGAGCCCTTCATGCAGGATGGCTTACAGGCCCCTCTTCTGTGCTGCCATAGGGCCCTATAGTCAACTGTACCCCTAGAGCACTGTGCGGCTCATTGTATGGGTGTGTGCTTAGTCGTATCCAACTCTTTGCAATCCCATGGGCTGTAGCCCACCAGGCTCCTCTGTCCATGGGATTTCCCAAGCAAGAATACTGGGGTGGGTTGCCATGCCCTCCTCCAGGGGATCTTCCTGACCCAGGGAACAGATCTGCATCTCTTTTGTCTTCTACATTGGCAGGTGGGTTCTTTACCATTAGTGCCACCTGGGAAGCCCCTTGAATTCTTACAATTTACTGAGGCAGGCACCAGTAGCCCCATTTTATAGAGGAGAACACTGAGGCAAGAGGTCACATAAACTTGCTCAAGGTCACACAGGATGCAAATCCAGAGCCCATGTTGCCTCTCCCTACTTCGGGCCCCGCGCTGCCCCTGGCTTTCAACTCAGTGGCAGTTCTCCCCTCGAGAGCTCTCTCTTCTGCTTTGGTTGCAAAGGTAATAGTGCCAGGGAGGTCAAGCTGTCAACACAGCCTCCTAAAAAGGACAGAGATTGAAGGCATCTGACACATTGCTGAAGGAGTGAGACCTGAGGACGTGGGATCCCTTAACTCAGAACCCCCAGAACACCAAGGAACATGCTAATAATGCGGAAAAATCACTCTTACACAGGCTCATATTCTCTCTTTGTGTCTCTCACTCACACACACACATGCACATGCACACACATACACACAAAGAACATGTTGTGCAATAACAAGCTGGGTGGACCTAGGTTCAGGTCCTGATGGCCATCCACCCGCTGTGTGAGCCTGGGTGTGTCTCTTCATGCACCTCAGTTTCTTATCTTTGTGGAGCTCAAAATGCTATTCCCTCTTTGGATTCCTGGACTTCAGAAAGGCCCTGGGAGACCTACCTCTCCCCAGATTCTCCCAGCCAGGAGCAGGAGCAAAGAAAACACACACACACACATATATACTTGTGCATTACACAAACAACCACAGTATAAAGCTCCAAGTTCTCAGGGCTGGGGAACGAAGGAAGTGCTGGGGGAGCTCAGGAGAAATTTTTCTTGCTGGGGAGGGGGCCAGGGGCTAAGCAGAATAAAAATAAACTCTCACCTACAGTGCACCTTCCCTGTGTCAGGCATTTCCTGCATGTATTTTAACTGCATGGCAAATGGGAAAGAAGAATTAGGATTTCAATTCTGCAGGTGAGGAGAAGGCTCCGAGGGGAAATTGAGGCCAAAGGTCTCAGGACTAGCAAGTGGCAGAACAGGAATTCAAAGCTCAGGGCCTTGCTAGTTCCCCTGCTGCCTTGAAGGCTTCCTGGGGTGGGTGGAGTCAGGGAGCTATGGAATAGGGCCTTGCCTAGAAGGAGTTGGTAGAGATGAGGCATGAAGGACCCTGGGAGCCAAGGCACTATGATGGGGAAAAGCGGGGCAGGATGGGCTGCAGGGATTCGGGGTAGCATGCCCATGACAGGAGCACTGCCCCACTCCGGCTGCTGACCCTAATGGGAGGTCTCTCTCCCTCCTTCCCTTTATTGGCACTGCCCAGAGCCAGGCAGCCAGCAGGGGATGGAATCAGGATGCAGTTGCCATGGAAATGAATGGGGGCTGTTGCTATGGATACCATAAGATGAGGGTAAGAGGAAGCTAGGGATGCTGAGGACTATCCCCATGACAACTTGGGCTGAAGTGGAGGACCAGAAGTTAGAGACAAGAAAACAAGACAAGGAGGTCAGCACACCTAGATGAGGGAAGAAGCATTGGGCTCTGGAGGAAGACTGGGCAAGGAGACCAGACCCAGCAGGGGCTGGGGGCAGAGGGGTGGAGTCACTGCAGTCACCTCCCTCTCCCCTGACAGCTTTTCAGCAAGCTGTTTCTGCTGCCCAATCCCAGCGCCATGGAGACTCCAAACCTGAGGCCAGCCCGGCTTGGTACAGGGACTTGCAGGGAAGGGAGAAGCCATCACAAGGGCTCATTGAGTACCCAGCAAGCAACGTAGGCTTGGGAGCACAGAGATCAGGTTTGAATCTCAGCTCTGCTCCTTTGCAGCCCTAAAAATAATAGCTGTCATTTACTAAGGACCTACTTTTAGCTAGGCCCAGCAACTCTGCAAGGTCTGGGTTGTTTCCCTTGATGGGGATAATACAGATGAAGAAACTGAGATGCAGAGAGATGAAGTCATTTACCCAAAGTCTCAATGTTCAGCAGTGCACGAGCCAGGAATCAATCATCACTCATGCCTGTACCCACCAGCCCAGCACTGAGCAGCCCCTCTGGAGCCATTCTCCAGCATCCTGTGCCTTCACACAGTGGCACACAGAGGGCCAGACGCTGAGTAAATATTTGTGGAGTGTTTGAGTGAGAAAGGGACCCAGGAGAAAGCTGGAAAGACTAAGGTTAAATGGAAGAAGGGCCTGCCTTTGAGAGCAATGACTCACTGGTTTGCCTGGCCAAGGGTAGAAAGATGCTCAGAACTGGCATGGACTTTTTGAACTGTCTAATTCCAGAGATCCAAATTAAGGCTCACAAAGTCAAAGTGACTTGCTTGCTCAGGGTCACACAGGATGAGAACCCCAATTCCCTATCTTCTGGGCCAGCGTCCCACTTGCAGGTTTTTAGCTGAATCTGTCTAGTCCCCACCCCACCCCCAGCCCCTTGAAGCTCCTAGATGTTGGCAACAGCAGGGCCCTTGCACTTCCCAGGCTACAGCGAGCTGATCTATAGTGCCATGCCTGTGCCCAGTCTCTTAGCTTCTTCTGCCCATGGTGTCCTCCCTCTCTCCTCCACCTGCAACATTCGCTGATCTGGCTGAGCTCATCTCATCTTGTGGCACCCCGAGCAGGCCAGCCCCCCTGGGAAGTTGGTTCTGACTCACTCCCACTCCCCACAGACCCTGAAAGGATCAGATACCATCCCTTTATGTTTTGTGCACACTCATGTCACAGGCCGTGTTTGTCACTGGCTAACTTGAGATTCTCTGTTGAAGTGCTCATTGCCTACACTGCTCCTGTTTCCCATGGGCAGTGGCCTGGTGTGATTTACTACTATGGACCCTCCCTATGCCCAGGCCAGTGCCCTGCAGCTACCTTGGTCCCCTAAGACCAGAGCAGGCAGCCATGTGTGTGTGACCATCTAGCTTGACAACTGCCACCCTAAAAGCCACAGCCCCACATGCTCAAAAGCCACTGACACATATTCTTATGAGTATCTCCACCTGGGACACAGAGAGTCTGCAGGCACAGAAATTTGCCACCTCACACACCCAGCCTCATACAATCACATTCCCTCAGATACACAACAGTGTACAACCTCTCATTCTTCTCTCACCTGCTGGCCTCATGCGTACATGTGTACAGGCACACACTTTTCCCTTACAACTGATAGAAACCTTCCCCATTCCCATACCATAGGCCCTCACCCACTTCAGTTGCCTACACAGGAGTCTAGACCCCCATATCTCCCATGATAGCCATCTGATCTTCAGTTGAGCCCCTGTGCCCCTCAACTTTCATCTCCAGTCAAATGAAGGGTAAAATGGTCTCTCCCTCCACAGCCAAAGGTCACCTAGACTCACACACCCAGCTTGAACAGAGCAATCTACATACCATTGCCCGATACAACCCTGGAGCTCTCCACCAGGTTTTGGTCCATACTGTACCTGACTCTCTAATGCCTCCTCACCTCTCAAACCATCTATTCAAACCCTTCTCAGCCTTCCATTCTTGCCCCTCTTCCTCCAGCAATCCTTGGACACCACCCCCCCAAATGATCCTGATATCTCCCTCTTCTTTGGAGGAACATATTTTGCTCATTACTGAGGCCATATCTGCTCTATCACTTCCGCCCTTCAGGAAAGTACCCTGCCTACTTTCCCAAAGGAATTTTCATCTCCCCTGAGAGATGGAGAACTTAAGGGGAACACAGTCACTGTCTTATTTTCGGTCTCTCATGGTATTTAGCTTGAAGCCTTGCACACAGTAGGTATTTGAGCAATGTCTTCTGGAAGAGTAAATAAGAGAGAGGGAGGAACAGAGGAAGGGGAGAAATAAATGAGAATTTGAATAAGTGAGTGAGGAGCTGAGTTGAGTGTCTAAGTCAGTTAAGCAATGAGTCAAGAGTGAGGCTAGCCTCTGGAAAACTACCAGAGCATGTGAAGGGTATATTGAAGGAAGGAGGGAAAGAAAGGAGAGGAGAGACTCTCACCTGGGCCTTAATCAAAACAGGAGCCACCAATCACTGTGCAGTTGCCAACCATGCATTAGACCCTATGCTGAGCTCCTTGTGTTTCTTCTTGCTAATCTTCATGACAACCCACAGAGGTCGATCTATTCTCACTATACTCAGAAAGAAAATGAAGCTCAAGGAGAAGAAAATATTTGCCCAAGGTTATACAGAGAGTAAGTGGCAGAACCACAAGGTAAACTCAGATTTGTCTAATGCAATAAAAAAAAAAAAAAAAACAAGGCTCAGAAAGGGAAAGCAGGGGCAATGAGCCCACTTGGGAGTCTCCTGGCTTTGCTCCTAACACAGACTCATCACGGAAGGTGTAGGTCCTATAGCTCACAGACGACACCTTCTGCCTTCCTGCCAACAGCCTCTGGGGATTCTTAGAACCAGCCTCTGGCAGGTGCAGGAAATATTTAGGGTCATTGCATCTGGAGGCAGCGGCTTTCCCCCAGACTCCGAGATCCCTAAAGCTGTAGAATTGGAACCTTGAAAGTACAAAATCAAGGACTTGTAACATCACAGAATGTTAAAAGCATACCATCAGAATTTTTTAAATGGTAGAATCATGAAATCTTAAGACCACTGTATTATAGAATCCCCAAATCACAGCATCATAGAAACAGAAACACATGGAATGTGTCACTGAATTATCCTCTCTTAAATTCATGTAATCATAGTTTCTTAAAATTGTACCATCTCAGATTTACAGAGTGTCAGAGCTGGAGGAGCCCTTGGAGATCCTCTGGTCCAACTGCCCCTCTTCCTTTTACACATGGGGAAACTGGGCAGCAGAGAGGGCAAGCCACGTGTTTCAAGTTGACCAGCTCATGCCACCTCAGGCTGAAGAAGGCTCTAGGCTTGCCCATGGCAAGAGCGCCGCACCATTCATTCATTTATTGAGTGCCTTCTGGGTGTTGACAATACCAAGAATCAAACCCTACTCTCTTTCCCAGCCCCTGTTCCCAGCCATGGATAGGAAAGAGGGTAAGGCCCTGGTGGAGATGGGGAGAGGGAAGTGGGTAGGGTGGAATATACATCAGACAGAGAGAAGAGATCAGCTTTTATTGATGGAAATTCTTTTGTACACAGCGACCCGCACTCTGAAAGGCCTTTTCCTCCTGATCATATTTACAGAGCACGATGGGAGCGGCAGGGGGCACGGGATGAGGCCGTCAAGCAGAAGAGATGGCAGCAATGGCCACAGCGAGGGAACAAGCAGGCTGGGGCCCAACCCCTTCTGGTCCTCTAAGCCCTAGGCACCCTGCATCTCTGTTTGTGCTCACAGAGGACAGAGGTAGGTCCTTGGGATGTCATTTGGAGACCTCTCCAGGAGTGGCAGGCTCCAGGGTGCCCGGGAAGTGGGGTGCAGGTATGAGAGGGTCCAGGTTTCAAGCTCCAAGCTCTGCTGCTCCCACATTTTAGTCAGACCAAAGGCTCCAGCCTTTATAATTCGGGGGCTGGAGTCCAGGGGAGACAGCAGCAGGGGTGGGAATTCCAAGAAGGGAGTGGACAAAGATGAGACAGGATGCTTGCCCATCTGGTTCCTGAAGCAGGGATGGGGTCCCATGGGGGATCGCAGGGGTGGGGGCTGGTTAAGGCTTTTGCTTCTGCATAGAAAATGACCCTTGTCCTCTCAGTTACCGAGAGGAGGGACTACTGCACTCGGAGGCCGGACAGCAGAACTGATGAGCGTCTTCCTCTTCCTCTTCCTCAGTCTCCTCCTCCTCCTCCTCTTCCCTGGGGCCAGGAAGGGCAGGGTAGAGGCCACAGGCGGCGGGTGACAGAGAGAGGCAGAGGCATTAGTTTGCAGAGCAGGGGAGATACAAGAAGGGCTGGAACCAGGGAGATGGGGCTAGGATGGGAGTTGGAATGGGAAGGCCAGTGTGACCAACAGGGCCACACCCATCTCAGTCTCCCAGAAGCCTGTTGCTAGTCCCCCTCTGGGACTGGCCCTCCCCCACACTCAGGCTGGGCTCCAATTTAAGGTTACACCCAGAGTAAGTAAACTCCCTTTCTGACCAGACTGGTGCCCAACCTTCATTTTAATATAAATAGTAGCAACCAGCTCTGTGCTGGCACTTTGCATGTATCATCTCATTTAACCCCTGCAACAACTCTGCAACATTTTAAAGATGAAGGAATTGAAGCTCAGAGAGATTAGATAACTGCCCAAGGTCACACAGCTGGATTAGTGGTAGAGTCAGGATTTAAACTTGGAAGTTCTTGGAGCTCCAAGTCTCAGGCTCTGCCCAGCAGGTCCTTTGGGTAGACTTGGTACTATCTCCAGAAATCCATCCTGCCCTTGAAGGACAAAGATTTGTATCTCCTGAAGGCTTCAGGGTTTGGAATGTGGGAGATGCTTAGAAATGGAGTGTGTGAAGTCCACAGCTTTGGAAGCAAACAGACATGGGTTCCGAGACTAGTTCTACAAGTGCTTCTAGGCTGAGGCCCCAGGCATGTTAATGCCCCTCTTGGAGCCTTGGTTTCCTCATCTGTAAAAATGGGGCTTATGGTGCCAACCTCACAGGATTGTTGCAAGGACTGGAATACATGTCAAGTGCCTGGCAAACAGAGCGATAGGAACATAGTGATGGTGATGAACTGTTCAGGAACTGAACCTAATTAACAAGGTGGCCCTTTGCCACACAGAAGCACCACAGTGGTGGGAGGAATCATTGCAGGAATAAGCACACACTTCTCGGGTCTTGGAGAACAGTACCAGGGACCAATGGCTGGAGGTGGACTACAGTTTCATGGGGTGGATGGACAGGCATGGGAGCTGGGGCAGGACCAGGTGTCTTGGGAGTGAAAAAGGTGACAGATCTCCTAGGGCTAGTGAATAAAACAGTCTTACCCCACTCCCAGGCCCTTGGCTTGGAGGATGAAGGAAATATGGAATCCAGGGTACTGGAGGGTCAGGAAGACAGGGGAAGGAAAGTGGATAGGCAAAGGGAAGGCACTACTGTCCACGTGACAGACAAGGGTGCACGGGTGCCCGCATGCACGTACACACACTCACACACACACACCCCCTCCTCATACTCAGAGCTCCCTCTGACACATTGTTCCACAGACTCACTGAGTCAGCAAAACCACATGAGCCAGGGCTCCAGTCCTGGACAAACAGCTCCTCCTTTCAGAGTCTCCCATTCCTCATCTATAAAAGGAGACAGAAACTCCACACTTCTCAAGGCTATCACGGGTAACAGATGATCTTCCAGTCCCCTGGCTCGCTCCCCTCCTATCCAAGCCAGGCCCCTGCTACCCATCACCTGACACTGCAGTCATCTGATTTTCTCTCTCTACTCTCCTGGACCACTTTAGGGTTCCTATATCCCACCTTTGAGTGTGAATCTCCTGCTCAGACACCCACCTCGGCTCCCCTTTGCTTCCTGCACAAAGTTCAGATTCCTCAACCTGACATTCAAAGCTCCCCCACCCTATGGGCTCACCTGGCCTTTCCTGTCAGGTAGAAGAAGCACAGGCTTTAGAATTAGACAGACCTGGTCAACTCCGGGAGTTGGTGATGGACGGGGGGCCTGGCGTGCTGCAATTCATGGGGTCGCAAAGAGTCAGACACGACTGAGCAACTGAACTGAACTGAACTGGCTTTAAGTATCAGCCCCACCATCTACTATCCAGGTAACCTTGAGTCCATTACTTCACCTCTCTAGGACTTACTTTCCTTATCTGCAAAATGAGGAAACACCTATTCTGTAGGTTATGGTGGGAGTAAGTGAATTCAAGTATGTAAAGCACCTGTCACAGGGTAGGTTTGGTGCCTCACACATGGTAACTATTATTGTGACTGTCAGCATCAGTGGCACCAATGTTACCCTGCTCACTCCAGCCCAGCCTTCATGAAATTAGCTTGCCCGTTAATCTGTCAGCATGAACCAGCCTTTTCATGCCTCTATGCTTTTGCTGACTCTGTTTCTTTCTCCTGCACAGAGCTTTGCCCTTTGAAATCCTATCTAAACTTCGCAACCCAGCTCAATTGCTGCTTCTTGCAGGAAGTCCTCCCTGACTTCCAACCAGAAATATTCTTTGCTTCTTCCTAGCTCCAGCATCCATGCTCTCCATGTTGTTGCTTTGAACTTTTCCAAGGCATTTCTTTCACCAGTCCCCTCAATGCCCTTGTATTCCCCCTACCACCACTATCTCTGCTTTCCTTCCCTGTGGGAAAGAGAGGACACCTATACTATTTAAGGCCAGTCTCTCCACCCAGGCTCTGGAGCCCACCCCTGCTACCTCCTCCATAACAATCATCCCCTCTCCCTCCAGTATTTCAACCTCTCCCTCTCTGTTGCCTCCTTCCTACCAACATTTATAGAAGCTCAAGTCTCTCCCATCTGGGAATAAAAACCCTCTATCTGCCCCCACATCTCCCTCAAGCAATCACTGTCCCTCTCTCCTCTTCACAGCTAAGCTTCTTGAGAAATTCGTCTACACTGGCCATCTCCACTTCAGTACCTCCCACGGGTTCTTCAACCCACTGCAATCTGCCTCATGTGCCCACCAAGCCACAGAAACTCTTCTTAGTAAGGTCGCCCAGGACCTCCCACTGGCTAAAGCCAATAGACTTTCTCCCACCCTCATCTTACTTCTCCCAGCTATAACATTTGCCACTCTTAACAAACCCCTCCTGTGTGCAGACGGCTCTTCCCTTCCTCTGCTTCCATGAGCCCACTCCCTGCTGGTTTTCCTCCTACTTCTCAGGACCACCCCCAGCTCCTCTTCCTCTCCCCATTCCTTATATGTTGGTACCTCTTCTCCAGTTCTGCTCTGATCCTCTTCTCTTTCACTCCACACTCACTGTCCAGGGATCTCATTCCATTCCATAACTTCAGGCATGGCTGAGGACCCCCACATCTCTCTCTCTCTAGCATGGACCTCTCTCCTGGGTCCCACCAAGCCTAATGCTTGCTGGAAGCTCCACCAAGATGGCCCTTAGGGCCTTCAGAGTTCACAGGGACCTCTCACTCAGCACCTCACCACTGCAAACCCATCCTCCTGCATCTCCCACCTTCATGAAGGGGCGCCACTGCCCAGTGGCCCAAGCCTAGATTCTTCCTGCTCCTTTAGCAAGTGAAGTGAAGGTCACTCAATTGTGTCCATCTCTTTGCGACCCCACTGACTATACAGTCCATGGAATTCTCTAGGCCAGAATACTGGAGTGGGTAGCCTTTCCCTTCTCCAGGGGATCTTCCCAACCCAGGGATCGAACCCAGGTCTCCCACATTGCAGGCGGATTCTTTACCAGCTGAGCCACAAGGCAAGCCCAAGAATACTGGAGTGGGTAGCCTATCCCTTCTCCAGGGAATCTTCCCAACCCAGGAATCAAGCCAGGGTCTCCTGCATTGCAGGCAGATTCTTTACCAACTGAGCTGTCAGGGAAGCCCTTCTGCAAGTCAGCCACCAAATCCTGCTGATTATATCCCCCTGCTGCTGCTAAGTCGCTTCAGTCGTGTCCGACTCTGTGCGACCCCATAGACGGAAGCCCAACAGGCTTCTCTGTCCCTGGGATTCTCCAGGCAAGAATACTGGAGTGGGTTGCCATTTCCTTCTCCAACGCATGAAAGTGAAAAGTGAAAGTGAAGTCACTCAGTTGTGTCTGACTCTTAGCGACCCCATGGACTGTAGCCTACCAGGCTCCTCTGTCCATGGGATTCTCCAGGCAAGAGTACTAGAGTGGGTTGCCACTGCCTTCTCCGTCTACCCCCCCAAATAGCTCTAAAAGACTACACATGATCTGGCTCTTGCTAACTCATCATCGACTCCTCTTGCCCCTCACTCACTTTATCCAATCATACTGGTCTCCCTGCCATCCCTCAAACATAACAAGGCCACTCCTGCCTCAGGGCCTTTCCACTCACTCAAACATCATTCCCCAGGTAGGTGTGGCACCAGACACAAGCTATTAATATATATTTAGTTGCTTATTTATTATCCGTCTCATCCAGTGTAAGATCCATCAGAGCAGGCATCTGTTTTGTTTACTGCTATATCTCTAATGCCCGACACACAGTCTAGCACTCAATAAATATTTTTTAAATGAATGAATCTACTGCCAGGCCTGATCACAGGCAACTCACCATGAACTCCAACCTTGGTCATCTCTATCCCCACTATCTGTTCAGCCTCTGACTCCAGTTCTCTCTTCTTCCCAATCATCTCTCAAATCCACTTCCTCTGCTCCCTCCCCACAGCCACTATCTTAGCTCATTGTGCCTGTGCTGTGCTTAGTTGCTCAGTCTTGTTTGATTCTGTGACTTGGCGGACTGTAGCCTACCAGGCTCCTCTGTCCATGGGGATTCTCCAGGCAAGAATATTGGAGTGGGTCACCATTTCCTCCTCCAGGGGATCTTCCCAACCCAGGGATCAAACCCAGGTCTCCCGCATTGCAGGCACAGGGAAGCCCAAGAATACTGGAATGGGTAGCCTATCCCTTCTCCAGGGGAACTTTCCAACCTAGGAATTGAACCAGGGTCTCCTGCATTGCCGGCAGTTTCTTCACCAGCTGAGCTACCCAGGAAGCCCTACCTTAGCTTACCTCTCTTGGATTACTGGAACAGACTCCGCCCTAGTTTCCCTTCCTTCTAAAATGCTAACTTGATCATGTTACCTTCTCTCTTCAAGAGTACTCCAGCTGCCTACCATGACAAAGGAGCCTGGACTCTGAAAATGGCTGTCTGAGGTATATCTAATCTCTACCTCAGTGTACAGCCTTACCATTTCTCACCTCTAGGCCTCGGCATTCACTATCAGAGCATCTTCTCCCATCTCTATCACTCAAAATCTTTACAGACCTTGGATGACTGGCTCAAACACTACTTTCTTCAGGAAAATAAATACATGACTCACAAATCAGAAGTAATTCCTCTCCAATATGCATAGAGAAATAAGCACCTCCAGTGTCACTCAGGATCTCCAAGAACCAGGACGGTAGTTGGCGATTATATCCGAGACCATGGACTTTGGGTGCTGGGCGAGCATTAACAGAGGTTCCCTTTGCCTCCTGCACTATTACCCTGGATTCACGTCCCCGGGACCCTCTTCTAACACTGACTCATCCTTGCCTTCTCCCTTTCTCTCACCTGCTGTTGGATCTATCTCATTAATAACTCTCAAAGGATTCAGATTCCATAAGATGAAATTAAAATGCTTCTTTGTGAAGTGTCCACTGGAGTAAAGCAACACAGTAGCACTGCTCCAAGTCATTTCTTCAATGCCAACACCCCAGTTTAGGCCTTCCAGCTGGCCTCCATGCATATGATCCATTTTTCATACTGACTGCTAATGTGATGTTTCTAAAACACAAATTTTACCAAATTTTTCTATTTAGTATCCATTCACATGACACTTCATCACTAGCAACACTGGTTCTTAACTTTTTCTGGAGGAACACAAAACTCTTTATGCATTTAATAAAAGCCAGGAATCATCTCCCCAACAGCAAATCCACACAACCAGACAAACACAACATTTTGCATTCAATTTCAGGAGGTTCCCAGGCCACCTGAAGCCATTTGGGACCCATGCAACCCAGGCTCTAAACAAACCTCTGGCTCTACCCAACAACATCCAGGTTCTTGTGGGTATGCTGTTCCTTCTGCCTGGAATATTCTGGCACACTTCACCCTTTCCCCTGGCTGCCTCTGAGTCATCCTCTAAGACTCAGCTCTTGGGCTGAGATGACCTGCACCAGCCCTAGGTAGGGCTAGATCTCTCTGCTGTGGAAGCCACTCCACAGCACCTCCCACGCTGTGCTCTCCTTTGTCACAGCCCTCTTCAGTCTCCCCAGCTGACTGGGAATTTGTGGAAGGCAAGTACCATTACCTAGCATAGGCCCTGGCCACAGCAGAACTCCCTCAGTGTCTACTGAAATGAACATTAATAATAGCTACCCTTTTTCTTGAGCACTCATTATGTGCCAGGCACTCAACAAGGTGAATTCTATTTATGATCTCTTCTCTTTACGACTCTTTACGACCCCATGGACTATACAGTCCATGGAATTCTCCAGGGCAGAATACTGGAGTGGGTAGCCTTTTCCTTCCCCAGGGGATCTTCCCAACCCAGGGATCGAACTCTGGTCTCCCAAATTGCAGGGGTATTCTTTACCAGCTGAGCCACAAGGGAAGCCCGTGATCTCTTCTACCCCTCAATAAATAAACCCCATGATGCTGGTGGTTCTTTTTGACAACTAAGGAACTAGGCTCAGAGATGTAACGTCGGTTCTTTAAAGTCACCCAGTTAGTGGGTGCCAGAGGTGGAACTGAAATTTGAGACCATTGCAAGTATTGGTCCACCATGCTTCCCTGTCTGTACTGTGAGACGGCATCCGTAGCAGAATAGGACCATGAACTAGGGCCAGAATGCTCTGCCTGGGCTCCATTCCCCAGGGCCATCTACATTTATTTTCCCTCCTGTGTCACCTTCATGCCAAGAGTAGAGACCTGGCTCTCTCTCTTCTTTTCCCTTCTTCTTTTTTTTTTTTTTTTTCTTTTGGACATGCCACACTTGCAGGATCTTAGTTCTTTGACCAGGCAAGTGAAAACACCAAGTCCTAATCACTGGACTGCTGGCGAATTCCCTGGTCTCACTTTTTATAGTGCAACCCCTGGTCCCTTCCCATGTACTACATTCAGCCTCCTCATCTCAAAACCCCACTATAGTCAGGTCCATCCTTTGCCCAGAACCATCCCTAGACATGTACAGCTTTTAAATCCAATCCAATCCAAGGCTACACACTGTCTATGAGGAAAACAAGACATGGGTAGCCCCTGCTCTTCATGAGTTGACAGTCATCTAGGAGTTTTACATGTACCATCTCCAATCCTAAAATCAGCTCTGAGAGGTAAATAGGCATTATCCTCATTGCACAGATGAGGAAATAGAAGCTTAGAGGCTTGCTGAGAGTCAAGCTGGTAAGTAGCAGAATTTGGACTTGAATAAAGGTACTGACCCAACTATATTCCCCCATTAGGTCATCCTACTTAGAAGAGGCAACAAGTAGGCAACCATTTCTGGCAGGATTGGGGGATAAAGGGAAGCTATCACTCTTTCAAGACTTAGTGCACAGCCACTCCTGTAGGGGACAGGTGAGGTGAGGTACCCCTCCTCTGGCAGCACTCTGAACCTATCATTATCTATGGGTCTCTCTCCCTTCTAGACTTGAGCTCTCTGACTGTAGGATCAGACACAACTCATCCCCATGTCTCACCAAGGTTCAGCACAAGGCCTATCTGAGAGCATGCAGGATAAATGCTTGCTAAATGAATGAGGTGGCATTTGAGCAAGTTATTAAAAGGAAAAATAACATCTGAACAGGTGGATACAGGGGAAAGACATGGAGGAGGAAGGAAACAAGTTAGTAAAGGCAAGGAATTGGAACGAAGAAAAAGGCCAGTAATTTAAAAATTGTGACAGGGTATGCATAACATTTTTTCATTGTTTCAAGAGGGTTTTCTTTTCCTTACAAAAATGGATCATACTATAAGCTCTGTTCTGCAATTTGCTTTTTTCATAGAATAATCAGTCTTGGAGATCTTTTCAGATGAGTATATAGATCTTTTTCTTTTGATCTACTACAGAGTATGGGTGGATCACGAAAGAAATCCTACTGATGGACAGGTAGGTTATTTTAATTGTTTGCTATTATAAGCAATGCTGCAATGAACATCTTTGCATATATCTGAAAGTTTTTTTGAAGGATTTCTAAAAGGTGAATTGCTGGGCAAAGAATGCACATTTTGTTTAAAATGTAGATAAATTTCCGTAGCTTTAACATTTTTATAGACCAGCTAAAAATAAAGATTATTCCTACTCACATAATCCTGTCTTCATCTAAGAAGCATACACCATGCGACCTTTTCATTAAGAGTTGGCTGAGAATGCTATCCTACAAAAGGGCATGTGATAAAAAGCTGCACAGTGTGGCTTATGTTTGCAGCTGGGGTTGGGATATTTAGAAAAGGCCTCTAGTTGGCCACATTGGGGTCTATTTAATAGTGAAACTCTAGAGAAATCTAGCTTTGAAACATAGTTCTCAGCTTGGAAGTATATGTAAATTTAAGTTTCTGGGGGCACCTAATAAATTGGTCCCACAAGAAAATGGAACCAATTTGTACTCTAATCAAAGAATACACAATTTTGTTTCTTCACAACTGTTTTAATCTTCTAAATTTTGGTACTTGAAAGTTAGTACTTTGCTGTTGTTTTAGCTACATTCTTTAGTTACTTGTAAACTTCAACATCCTTTCTCGTTCATTAGCCGTCTACTTCTCTGAATTGTCAAATCATGTTATTTCTCCACTTTAAATGAGTTGTGCACCTTTTTCTTATTGATTTCCAGGAGATGATATAGATACAGACAGTGTTACTAACCTTTGCCTAATATCTCTGTAGCAAATACTTTCCTCTAGCCTGTTATTTCTGTTTTAACTTTGTGTATAGTATCTTTTCCAAACAGAAGTTAACTTTAATTGTAGCTGAAATTATTGCTCTTAACTTTATGGCTCCTGAGTTTTTAAGTCCTGCTCAGGAAGACTTCTCCACTCTATTATAAAAATATTCTGGATTTTGCTCTGGTACTTTTACAGCTTTAGTTTTTGCATTTGTTTTTGTGCAAGGTAGGGATTTAACTGAAAGTTTTTTCTTCTATTTTTCATCCGTGCTGTTCCGCATACAGGATTTTAGTTTCCAGACAAGGGATTGAACCCATGCCCCCTGCACTGGAAGTTCAGTCTTTACTGGGCCACCAGGGAAGTTCCTTAAATTTTTTCCAAACAGTAGGATTTTTTTCCAAATCCTATCCCATTTACTGACTTCCCATTGATTTAAAATGTATTCTTTGTCATAAATTGAATTCTCATATGAATACATGAGCTTGTTTCTAAATTATCTATTTTGTTCAATTTATATATTCCTCTATTTATGATATATTTTTAATTTCTGTAGATTTATGGTAAGTTTTTAATCTAATAGGGCAAGTCCCCCCTCATTGTTTTTCAAATTTTTCTTAGTAATTCATGGGCATTTACTCTTCCAAATGAACTTTAAAATCCAACTGCCTGATCCTCAAAGAAAATACCACTAAATTTTTAGTGAGAAATACATTGAACCTTTTGATCAAATTGGGGGGGGGGAATGTCATTTTAAACCATATTAAATTCTTCCTATCCAAGAATAGGATATGACCCTCAATTTATTCAAGCCTTAGAGCCTTTGATGAAATTTTATAGTTTTCTACAAAGAAGTATTTTAAATTTCTTATAAATTTGTGGGAAGTTTTTTCTTTGCTACTGTGAATGGAATCTTTTTCTATTATGTCTTCTAATTAGTTATTGATGGTATTCAGAGAAGCTAATGGTTTAGGTGTATATTTATCTTATATCTACCCATCTCACTGAATTTTCTTATTAGTTCTAATAATTTTTCCTTTTATTCTCTTTGATTATCTAAGTAGACAACCATATCATCTTCCAATAATGCTAATTCTCTTTCTGATATTTATATCACTTCTTTTTTTTAATCCCAATGATTAAAACTTCCAGAAAAATACTGGTTAGTGACAGTGATAGGAGTCATCCTTATTTTGTTCTTGAATTGAATGGAAATTTATCTAGCACTTCATTGTTACATTTGATGATTGATTTTGGTCTCTGATAAAAATTCTTACCGAGTGCAGGAGGTTTTCACTAATTCCTAGCTTACTGTACTAGTTATCTATTGTTGTTTAACAAATTGTCCTAATGCAGCAAGAGATAACTAAGGCACTAAGGGTTTTTAAATCAAGAATGGATGTGTAATTTTGTCAGATTATTTTTTCAGCATTTATGTAGATAGAGTAAAAAGAAAAGATTGTATAACTATTAGTATAATCAATTATAATAACAGCTTTCCTAATGTTGAACAACTCTTGCACTCCTGGGACAGACCTTCACCTGTCATGATACAGCCTTCTTTTAATACACTGATGGGTTCAATGGGAGAATCTGTAATTTAAAATATGTGTTTCTCTATTAATATGTGAGGTTAGGTTATATAGTTTTCTTTTCTTTTTTTTAAATGTGTCCAGTGATACTAAAATGAAATAGGAAGCTGTCCATCTTTTCCTATTAGCTGATCATCAAGATTGGATAGAATCTCCATCATACCTGAACTACCATGTCTAAGGAGAAAACTTTGACCATCTTTTAAATTTCTTCTATACAGTTCTATTCTATTCAGGTTTTCTGCCACTCCTTAAGTGATTTTGGCAATTTATATTTTCCTAGAAAACCACTCATTTCATCTAGATTTTCACATTTTTGGTATAAAATTATACAAAGCACTTTCTCATGACTTTTTAATATTTTCTGAATCTGTGGTTAAATTCCCTTCATCATACTTCATGTTTTCTTGCCTTTTTCTCAATCATATCTGCCAGAGCATGGTCTGTCTAGTTTACTGGCCTTTTCAAAAAACATCTCTTAGTTTATCAAACCTTTTGTTTTCTATTTCATTAATTTCGGTCTTTTTTAAAATATTTATCTCCTTATTTTGGCTCCACTGGGTCACCATTGCTGTGCAAAGGCTTTCTCTAGTTGCAGCAAGTGGAGGCTACTCTCTAGTTGTGGTGCGTGGGCTTCTCATTGCTATGGCTTCTCTTTTTGCAGAGCACAGACTCTAGGGCATTCAGGCTTCAGTAATTGCTACACACAGGCTTAGATGCCCCACCACATGTGGGATCTTCCTGGACCAGGGATTGAACCGGTGTCCCTTGCATTACAAGGTTGATTCTTAACCACTGGACCATGCGGGAAGACCAATTTCTGGTTTTATCTATAGTAATTATGTAATTCTACTTTCTTTTGGTTGTCTAGAGTCTTGATTGGAATAGCTAGTTCATTTAAGCTGTCTTGCTCTCTAATAAAACCATTTAAGACTACTAACTTTCTTCTGGGAACCCCCTTGGTCATGTCCCATAGGTTTTGTTCTATAATATTCTCAATTGACATCTACTCTAAATAGTCCATAAATTCCATTCTTGTTTCCTCTTTAACACAAGTATTTTTAAACTTTCAAATGGACCTAGCCTTTTTTGCCATTGCTATTAAAATTTCATTTTATACATTATAATCAGAAAATGTAAAATGTATTTATTTCAAATTATCTTGGAAATAATCTCCTTCTACCAAAGTGTAGGCAGATGGTTTCCTCTCCCTAAACACCCTAACCTATCCTGTCCAACTGGCAGACTCTTACTCATCCTACAAAACAGCTCAAATATTACATATTCTAGGACCAACCACTCCCACTCTGGGGGGAAAGTATCTAGAGAAGGATTTTTAAGGAAGGACAAGCTACAAACAGGCTGTGAATGTCCTCTTTGGTCTCCTGGCTTGGTCCCCCAGTCACTCTCCTCACCCGCTCAGACACCCATGCCACAATCACTCCAGGGGCTAGAGGAAGATGGGGGAGGGGCTGACAATGATATTCATATTTGTCTGGAGAGGGGAGGGATTGGGGGAGGGGTGGGTCTAGCTCTTACCTGCTCTCTGCCAGCCTGCCTGAGGGGGTAAGCTTCATGGAGTCAAGGACCTGAGTAGGACAGCAATACTGGTGTAGAGTATGAGACGCTGTGGACCTGAGAGACAGCGAGAGACAGAGAGAGAAAGAGATACAGAGAGAGAGACAGGGAGGGAGGGGAGAGGCAGGGTGGGGGATGGGGACAAGGAGGTGAAAGTGAGTGGAGTATGGGAAAGGGGAAGACTGGGAGGAATGGGTGGTGGAGGATAGGGAATGGAAAAGGGGGGGTGGGAGGCAGTGAGGGAGGGAAGGAGGGAAGGAAGGAAGGAAGGAAGAAAAAAAGAAAAAACCACAAAGTCAAGAAAGAGAGGACGGCACTCGAACCACAAACAGAACACAACGACAACAGGGGGCAGCAGAGACGAAAGAGCTGGGCTGGGCCTCCTGTGTTCCAGGTGACTCCGTGGGGACCTCAGCCACGGAGACACTGGGACACCACAGTAGGGAAGGGGGAGGGGGCCCTCCTCACACCAGATGCCACACGGGGATGGAAGAGGGAGGGGGACAGGCAGACGAAAGAGAAAGGGAAAAGGTGCGTGGGGAGGGGGTTGTTCCCCCATATAGAAGACCCCTCACAAGAAGGGAGGGAAGGATGGGGAGAAAAGAGGCTCTGGGTCCAAAGAGGGTGAAGAACCCAGGCTGGGGCAGGGTGGGGGAGGGTGTGGGAGACATTGGAGGAGGAGAGGGAAAAAGACAGAGAGAAACTGAAAGAGACAAGAAAAGGGTGAGACAGAAAAGGAGAGAGACAGAGGAGGAAGACAGTGAAAGGGCAAGACAAAAGACACAGAAAGAAGACAGGGAGAGGCAGAGTGCCAGAGCAAAGGACAGGAGAGGTGAGGGCGGAGGAGAGCTGACAAGGTCTCAGTGGTCCTGGTGACAGGATAGGACTGAGTCGGAGGATGGGGCCCAGCGAGCCAGGGGACAGGGGGTTCTTTGCTTCCAAGGCCAGTGCTGCACCCCCAGCCTGGGGCAAGGCCCAAGCCCCACCCCCAGCGCTGTCCCCCACCCCTAGAGTGGGGTCCAAAGGCCCCTCTGCCTCCTGCTTCCCAAGATGAAAAGTCCAGAGAATGGGAAGGAGGAGGAGAGACAGCAGGGTAGTGAGGCCAAGGGCCCAGTCCCTGGCCTCCCCAGTGCGGGGCAGATGCTGGGAGTGAGTCCCCAGTCAGCCAGCCCCTGTCCCCCACGAGCCCCTGAAGGCTGGTTTTTGTCAGGGCCTGGCCATTCAAGAGCCCAAGTAAAGGCCAGGAGATGCAGCTGCAGGCCAGGCCAGCTGCCCACTATCTTGCTTGCTGCAAATTAGAGGATGCCTAAATCTTAGAACCTTACAGAGAATCCTGGAATCTGATACTCTTCTTATCAGAGACTCTGGAATAATCAGCAGCAGCAGAATGACTGTTTCTCAAGGACCATTTAGGTGCCAGTTACCGGTCCAAGTCTTTGACTCATTAAACCTGAGAATCAGAGACCCACAGGCTGCTGGAATGTTGGTATCAAAGTCTCAGCTGCTACAGACAGCCCCACAGCGTCAGGCTAGGTGCCTGGGCAGCCACCAATCACACCCCTCCTGGGTCACAGACTGGACTGCTCAGGGCTCCAGGGTCCTCACAGAGCTGGGCACCCAAATGCCCCTGAGCTCACCCACTCGAGCTGCCTCCCTCCCCAAGCCAAAGGCCTCCAAGAGTCCAAGAGGGGAGCCAGGAACCAGGAAGCCAGGAGGCTGCTGCTGAATCAGCAGCCCAGGGACCAGGTCCAGGCCTGGGCAGGAAGGGAGGGGGTCAGGCTGCAGGGCTGAGACTGGGGGCCAGGTTCCTACCTGCTACTCCTCCCGGGGGGCTCCATGGGTCTGGACCTGTCCCGAAGGCAGGCCCCCTGGCCAGGGCGGTGCCTCCACTGTGTCACCACCCCCTCCTCCCAGCCCTTCCCTAGAAGGAGGAACCAAGGAGGCGGGGCCAGGCCAGCTGGGCTCGGGGCCAGACTGCAACTGGAAACTTTGCTCCTTCCCCTGCTCCCCCAGGAGGGCTGGGAACTCCTAGTAAGAGGAAGCAGCTTTGAGAGCTTGAAGAGACTCCCCTGGGCCAAACCTCAGGCTGGTCTCACTACGTGCACCTCTGTTGGAATCTCCCCAAGCACCCTGTCAAGTATACGTCATTAGCCCTATTTTCCTGAAGAGTAAAATGAGACGCAGAAACATTTAAGTAACTCGGCACAGGTAATAGAGCTAGTTAAGTAGCTAGTTAAGTAGTGGAACCCCAAGGTCAGGATCTGTTTTCGCCATTCCCAAATCAGGGCTCCATCCCCTTGGCCATATGGTTGCCCTGTAAATACAGAAACCTTTCCATAGAAGCTTTTCACAAACATTCTCATCTTCCACAGATTTAAAGAGACTCTGTGTGGTGGTTATGCTAGGATGTTCCAGATCAAGTAAACTTCAAATCACCCATTTGGGGAAATCAAGATAAGGCCCCAGCCAATATTCTTGACCATTGCAATAAGCTCTCACTGTCTTCTGCGTTGTTTTCTGGATTGGCTAAGAGAAAAGCTCCCTGAATAGAAAAGCAAAAATCAGAAGAAATGCCATTCACAGTCTAGAGGCTGATCTAAGGAAATTGCCCCTCCTGACTTTACAGAGGGGAAAATTGAGGCCTGGAGAAGGGAAGAGTCTTACTAAAGTTCATATCGCTTGTCAGACTAGAATCCAGGTAGCCTGACTCCCCACTGACCTACCACAGTAACCTCTCTCTCCTCCTTATGTGGGGGCTGGAGAAAGGAGAGAATTTGGAGGATTTGAAGGGTGTGAGGTTCCTGAAGAGTATCCCAGATCCAGCTCAGAGGGCGCCTGTCCTTTCATAGCCCCAGAGCCCAGGCCCCTGGCTGTTCTGAGCAGAAGGCGGCCCTGGGAGGGGCCAGGGGGCCAGTGATCTAGAAGGAATAGGAGCTGACAGGCCACAGGCCAGTCTTCCTGTCTTCCTGCTGGGGCAGCTGGTTCCTCTCAAGAAAGCCAAAGCTGCTGAGAGAGATTGGACCTCCGGACCACCACAAAGTTGGCATCCGTGGGCCCTTCGTAGCCTCTTCTTCCTCAGCCCATCCCCTAAAGCCCCATGGTCCTTAGGCTCTGGTCTCAGCCCCTGCTTTTTTTTTCTCTCTCTCTCCCTCAGCAACTCTCTTGGCCCCTGTGGCAGCCACACCTTATGCCCATTTTCAGTTACTGTCTTAAAAGTGGCACCTGTGGCCCAAACATTCATCTTGGCCTGGCAGAAGTCAAGAGACATAAATTCTAGTTCTGGCCCTAAGGCCGATGCTGTGTGACCTTGGGCAAGCCCCTTCCCCTCTCTGGTGAGGCAAAGACCTTACACTCTGGTGCCTGGCAGAGCTGGGCACAAATCCTGGCTCTACTACTTTTCCACTGGGTAACCCCTCTGAGGCTCGGTTTGTTCATCTGTAAAAGGTGAGTGGCAACTCCTCNCCCTCTCTGGTGAGGCAAAGACCTTACACTCTGGTGCCTGGCAGAGCTGGGCACAAATCCTGGCTCTACTACTTTTCCACTGGGTAACCCCTCTGAGGCTCGGTTTGTTCATCTGTAAAAGGTGAGTGGCAACTCCTCTCTCACAGGTTTTTGTGAAGTTTCAGTGAGACAGATAGGCACATGCTGAAAAGTCTCAGTTGGAGCCTGAGAGAGTATGGTCCTTCTGCCAGGGAGGTAGGGGAGGCTCTTGGGAAACCTGTTTGTTTCAGGCAGGGGAAGATTTCTAGGAAGATACTTTTTCATTTGGGCCACTCTTAGAATTCAGACATATCTGAGCCTGTTGGTGCAACTCATGTGATAATCCTCTAGGGCTTGAAGGGAAGGAATTAATGGTGAGGAGCCTAACCCAACCACAGGGCACTGGCAGGCGAATGGATATGGCAGTGACTAAGGGCAGTCAATGTCCTAATCTCATGGACCTCATATCCAAGTGAGAGGAGACAGATATTATTCAACCACTAGTGGAATTAAACTAGGCAAAATTGGAGGTAGCAGGGGGAGAGTGTTTCAGGAAGAGGAAATAATCTGGGCAAAGGACCTGAGGTGGTATTTCCAGGAACTTCAAGGAGGCCAACATAGTTGACTGGAAAAAAGCAAAGGGGAGATTAGGGATATAGGCAGGGGCCCAATCACGCAGAGTCCAGAAGCCGTGATAAAGTCTCAGTATTTATACTAAGAGGAATTTCGAAGCCTGTGGTTCGTGCATAGACCTGGAGTGCAGAGTGTCTCTTAAGTCCCTTGCTGCTGCTGCTAAGTTGCTTCAGTCGTGTCCGACTCTGTGCGACCCCATAGACAGCAGCCCGCTAGGCTCCCCCGTCCCTGGAATTCTCCAGGCAAGAATACTGGAGTGGGTTGCCATTTCCTTCTCCAATCCATGAAAGTGAAAAGCGAAAGTGAAGTCGCTCAGTCGTGCCCAACTCTTAGTGACCCCGTGGACTGCAGCCTACCAGGCTCCTCCATCCATGGGATTTTCCAGGCAAGAGTACTGGAGTGGGGTGCCATTGCCTTCTCCTCTGAAGTCCCTTAAGTTGTATGAAAAACATGAGTATGAGTGCATTTCTTGGGAGAACATTGTTTTTATCAGATCCTCAGATGGGTCTGTGATCCCAAAAAGGCAGGGAAGCTCCTTATATGATTCCATTCACTAACTGCCTGTCAGGCATCCCAGGACCTTCTGAGAGCTGCCCCCCCCCCAACCTCCAGGTGGTCTCAGCCTCCCCGCCTATCTTCAACCTGTGCTCCACCCAGACAAAAGTGCCTGCAATTGTCTGCCACACTCTGCTCTCTGTCCTCACTTTTGCCTCCGTTCAGAAGACTCTTCCCCACCACCCTGCCCCCACTGCCATCTCTCCACCTCGTGAGAGATGGAGTCTGCTCAGAAGTGGTGCCCTCTGGGAACCCGACTCCCCTGTGTCCTTCCCACCCTGCGTTTCTCCAGGGCTGTCTGTTCACATGCTGTTTCCCCTTCTGGCCAGGAGCTTGGTGGGGACAGGGGCCGTGTCTTATTCATTCCAGTGTTCCCAGCATCAGGCACAGGGCACCTAGTCACAAATGTCAGCTGGTACTGGGAGACAGACAAACCACACTGAGGTGGAAACTGCAAGACAGGCTGTTGGACACTAGAGGGCACTGTGGCCACTGGAATCCTGGCCTGCTGCTGGCACTAGCCAGGCCCACCCAGGCTGGTGCTGGGAAGAGGCAAGCAGGGAATCATGGAAACTCTACTCCTGAGTCCTGCAGCTCCTTGGCTCTGGGTCTGACTGACCAGGATCCTGACCCAAGTCTTCCAATATACCTTCTATCCCCTTTTCAAACTATTTCTCATGAAAGCCCCATCCCGCTACAGATACAGCTATGTGCTCAGTTGCTAAGTCATGTCCAATTCTTTCTGACCCCAGAGACTGTAAGCCTCCAGGCTCCTCTGTCCATGGGACTTCCCAGGCAAGAATACGTGAGTGGGTTGCCATTTTCTCCTCCAGAGCATCTTCCTGACTCGAGAATCGAATTGAGCCTGTGTCACCTGCATTGGCAGGTAGGTTCTTTACCACTTGAGCCACCTGGGAATTCCACAGATACAGCTATAGTTCTTCACAAATGCAGGTACCAAATACTGCTCCCACAGCCCTGGCACACTTTTTTGCTCTGCCTGCAAAATGCTCCATTTCATCTCACCCCACCTCCATCCCTCACCAGTTCAGTCACTCAGTTGTGTCCGACTCTGAGACCCCATGGACTGCAGCAAGCCATGCCTCCCTGTCCATCACCAACTCCTGGGGCCTGCTCAAACTCATGTCCATCGAGTTGGTGATGCCATCCAACCATCTTATCCTTTGTCATCCCCTTTTCCTCCTGCCTTCAATCTTTTCCAGCATCAGTCTTTTCCAATGAGTTAGTTCTTCACATCAGGTGGACAAAGTATTGGAGCTTCAGCATTAGTCCTTCCAATGAATATTCAGGGCTGATTTCCTTTAAGATTTACTGGTTGGATCTCCCTGAAGTCCAAGGGACTCTCAAGAGTCTTCTCCAACAGCATAGTTCAAAAGCATCAATTCTTTGGCACTCAGCTCTCTTTATAGTCCAACTCTCACATCCATACATGACTNAGATTTACTGGTTGGATCTCCCTGAAGTCCAAGGGACTCTCAAGAGTCTTCTCCAACAGCATAGTTCAAAAGCATCAATTCTTTGGCACTCAGCTCTCTTTATAGTCCAACTCTCACATCCATACATGACTACTGGAAAAACCAGGCTAACTTCAACTCATTCACCGAGTCTCAGTTTAGAGGTCAGTTCGGAGAAGACTCCTTGACTCAGGCTGGCTTGGGCATACTTCTGAGGGTCTCCCACAGCACCCTATACTTCCTCTGTTAACTGTGTTTCCTTCTCTGTTTTCCTACCAGAGGGTGTGTTTCCTCACAGCAGGATTCTACTATTCATCACTGTATCAAGCGCATTTAGTTTCACACATGTTGTATGCGAAACTAAACTAGCATGTTATAGGTACTCAAGAAAGTACCTTTGAGTGAATGAATGACTAAATGGATGGATGGATGGATAGGTAGATGGATGCATGACCTCGGGCAAATCATCTTACCTCTCAAGATTTGGTTTCCCCCCTCTGTAAAGTGTATCCAATCACCCCTACTTGGTAGAGCTGTCAGGAAGATTAAAGGTAAAGGTGTGTGGAATGCTCCCTAACAGTGCCTGATACATAGTACACATTTTCTAAATCAAAGCATTTGTTAGGTTGAAAGAGGCTTTGTCCTGAGCCTGGGATGATCTCTCCCACTCAGGTTTACCATCTATGTGTGGAAGATAGCTTTAACAATAAGAAAACTATCATTTTTATTAAAAAATAACAATAGCACCTGATATGTGCCAGACCTGAAGTAGGCACTCCCCAAGGAAGTACGGGGCAGCCTCCAGTCTCAGCCAGAGGATGGGAGGCCAGGGCCGAGGTCAGAGTCATGGGAATTGTGCCTGCTTCTGGAGAACAGTCATTATGCACACAGCTGGCTCCAAACTCCTTACTCATAGATGAAAACCTGTCTAAGGGGTCATTAATTCCCTCTGTAATTAATGTAAAAACAGCAGGGTTTGTATTAATGGAAAAGTAGGCTCAAGCGTCAAGCTGATAATATTGATAATGTGTGCTTGTAGTTATATACTTCGGATAACTATAAATTCAGTCGCTGTACTAATAAAATGTGAAAATTCCTGAAACAATGAAGAACTTGAGAACAGTTGTATCATGAGTAGTATTACACCAGTTGTTCTGAGGCTATGAAAATCACCGTACGCTGGGAGTGATGGTAATACCCACCATACACTTAAAGGCTGTTTTGGCACAAAATATGGGGAAATTTTTAGATAAAATAGCATGTTCTGATTCAAGAGCGTGGAACTTGAAAGCATAGTGAGCAAAGGTCGACTTGCATTAGAGTATGAACCACAACCTTGATGGATGAGCAAGCTGACAATAGTGGGCCTCGGAGTAGATTGCTCCCCAGGCTCTGACCTCGCTTGTGAACACATAAAAGCTGTGGGCACTATAGAGGAAACACCAAGTCCTTAGTATTTGACCTCTCCCCTCACCCACTCCTGGGCTTCCCAGGTGGCTCAGTGGTAAAGAATCTGCCTGACAATGCAGGAGACACGGGAAATTCAGGTTTGATTCCCGGGTCAGGAAGATCCCCTGAAGAAAGGAATAGCAACTCACTCCAGTATTCCTGCCTGTAAAATCCCATGGACAGAGGAGCTGGGCGGGCTACAGTCCATGGGGTTGCAAAGAGTCGGACACAACTGAGCACACACGGACACACACTCACCCACCTCTAGGAGAATCCATTCCCACCTACAACCCCTTGTTGCCTCAATTTACCATAGGATGGACAAAAATGCTGCAGTCACCTGGGGGTGGGCCCCAGAGCTGGAAGGTCATATAACTTCAAGGTTGATGGCCATATCAGCCCACCTGAGAGCAGAGGAAGGCGCTCCAGAGAGAGAAGTCAGTGACAAAAAGATGACGGGCCAGGCAAGTCATGAAAGATAGAAAGGCCCAGAGAGATGCGGAGAGAGGGGCTGGGTGGGGGCAGTCTTGCTCCTTCACTTCTTGGTCCCATTTCCAGTGCGCATGAGGCCTGGCTATATGTCATTTACTGCTCTTAGATTCTGTGAGATGTAGTCTCACAACAGTCTCCCCCCTCCCCACCCTTTATTCTTGAGCATGTCTGAGTGGGTTTCAGTTCCCTGCAACAAAGTGTACCCAGACTAAGATAAGGGAAAAATCACGGATATAAGTGCAGGGCTTGCATAAGCAAAAAACGCATAAAGAACACTTAGGTAGGGAGGGGCGAATACAATTACAAAGCATTTGTGTTTGTTCACTCAAATGCTCCCTCATTTCCTGACACTTGTGACCACAGTTATGTCCCACAGGCGCACACACACACATCAACATTCAGGGGACACCGAGACAAATACAGCAGCAACCAGATCTGCTTCTATACAGACAGCCTGCTACACAAGGACACGGCCAGCACGCAGCACTGTCCCTGTACTCCTCACACCCGCACAGACGTGGAGCCACACCAAGAACACAGCAGCACTGCCTGCGAGGTGAGGGCCAGGAACTCAGGCTCAACTGGGCTCTCAGCAGCCTCCCTCCCCAGCTGCCAAGTGACTCATCCCCAGGGCTGCTAATTAAAGCCAGGACAGAGGGGACGGAGACAAGGGGAGGGGAAGAGAGAGAAGGCAAGTTTATTTTGGTGCCAACCAGGCATGCAGCCAGCTTAGGGGTCACCCACTTCCTGGGGCTGGGCCAAGAGGGGGCAGGGGAACATAAACAGGAAGGAGAGGGAGAACCCCGTTACCTCTTCTTTCCCCTTTGTGAGCTTCCTGGGGAAAGGTACATTCTTTGGGAAAATTACCCTTCTCCCTCCCCACCCCTACCTTCTTCCTCCATCCCACTATCAGAGTCAAGTGCTACCTCTTCCAGCCTCTAGTCCTTAGAACTGGCTTCTCATCAACAAACTCCCATTTTAGCTTGCCAGAGCTGGCTCATCTGTGTCTGTAGCCCACTTCCATCTCCACCATGGATCTCCCAACACAAGATTGGTACATAGGGAATGCTCTGTACGTGCTTCTGGAATACAACTGGCTNCTAGTCCTTAGAACTGGCTTCTCATCAACAAACTCCCATTTTAGCTTGCCAGAGCTGGCTCATCTGTGTCTGTAGCCCACTTCCATCTCCACCATGGATCTCCCAACACAAGATTGGTACATAGGGAATGCTCTGTACGTGCTTCTGGAATACAACTGGCTTAACTCTGGTATAGCGTGGTGACCACAACTCTGAATTTGTATTTGAGTTCTATGGGGTGCGGGGGGGGGGATAGATTATTTTAACTTTCTAAGCCTTAGTTTTCTTACCTGTAAAGTGACTAAAATATATACTCTATAGGATTATTGTGAAGATGAGATAAAACACAGGTAAAGTGACCAGCATGGTGGCCAGCGTATATGGACTTTACCTATCACCTAGTAAGCACAGTTGCAGCTGATAAATCATAACCTACCTCGGGCCTGGGGCAGCAGCAATTACACAGAGCTAAGTTCCAAGCCTGGCTCCACCACATAGGACCTGGGGAGCTCAGACAAGTCACATAAGTTCTCAGAGCACTGGCTCATATATAAAATGGAGATTCGCAATATGACACCATAAATTTACAGAAAAGATCTGAATCTGTCAAGGGGAGCCCAAGCTCTCAGAAGTAGCTCGATGCAATGCAGCAGCAAATTACTAAGGAGAGCAGGAGAAGCGTAGACCTGTAGGGCCAAAGAAGCCCAGGAGGGAGGAAGCAGTCTGGGCAGGCTAGGGCAGCCAGGGAAGGCTCTCCAGAGTGCACAGGGCTGGAGTTGGGCCCACCGGAACCTGAGAGCACTGAGCAGGCGGTAAGTGACAAGGTTCCAGGCAAAGGAAGTGGTATCAACAAAGAGCTGGGCGGGGCCAGCGCCCAGGCTGCATTGAACAGGAGGCCGCATGGAGGGAAGATCTGGAAGCAGCTGGGGCAGCTCTGGTGTCTGGTGGTGTCTTGGGCATGTGGGGGAGCCATGGAAGGTCTGTGAAGTCTCAGCCACCCCAGATTGCCAGGAGGTCAAAACAAGGAAGAATCTTTTAGAAATTATCTAATCCAAGCTCCGGTTGGGTAGATGGGGGCACTGAGGCCCAGAGTGGGAGGCCTCCTCTGGGAACAGAGCCAGCGCTGGCTCCTCCTCCCACTTCTCCTCCCAACCGCAGTGGCTCCGTTGCCATGGGGACGTCCCTGGCTCTGCGGGTGTCAACAGCTCCCCCACCCGCTCCCTCCTTCCCTAGCAACAGGCCACCTCCTCTGGCTCTCATCCTTGCTTGCCTGGCAACCCCAGCCTGGTGCCCAGGGCCCCCAAGTTCCAGCTTCACCCTCACTGCAGTGGCAGTGCCTCTAGGCCTGGGCTCCCTCCCCTTCTGGGTAGCAGGGGTACCAGCTCCTCCTGCCCCTCTGTTTTCAAGTTCTACGCTCCACATTTCTCAAGCTTGAATACCCCATAAAAGACAGTGGATTGGGTTAGGCGTTGGCTAAGGGCATTACAATGTGTTGTACCACCATTTTATGCTGAGCATTGTTTTAAGTTCTCTCATTAACCCAAAGAAGTCAGAATTATTGACCTCATTTTACAGATGAGGAAAGTAAGGATCAGAGAAGCTGTAAGTGACTTTGCAAACAACACACAGCTAGGAGGCAGGCTCTGCTGAGCACGAGTTTGTGACCTTGAGCCATTGTCCATCCCTTTCTGGACCTGGATTTAAGGTATCTCTAGGTCTGACAACTTTTCATGGATCCACAGGAAGTCCAGGCACCTTCTTCTGCCCACAGCCCTCTCACAACACCAGCTGTTCAGCTCTAATTAGACTCCACACTTCCTCTGGCACCCCATACTTGAAAGCCCTCATGCCTGGGGCCTTGCCATAGTGGGTTTTCAATCCACTGACCCTACTCACTCCTTCCTGTTTCACTTTCACAACAGCCAAGGTCTAGCTCCTTTCCTTGATGTTTTGCTTCTACCCTCCTAACGTTTCCCCTCCACATACACAATGTTTATTAGATGAGGTAGGACCCTGGGGCTCCTGGGGGGGAAAAGATCTGTTCAAAGTCATGTAACTAGAAGGCACCCTGGCCATAAATGGAACCCTTTGCTCAGATCCAGTTGCTGCCCTTATGTTGCAGATCCCAGCCTCCCTCCTCTAACCTCCTCTGGCTCTCACTGATGAAAGAAGGTGTCTGTGACCCAGCCCCAACCAAACTAGTCCTTTGTTAAGGAGCTTTTAACATCTCCTTTCCTGCCAAAATCTGTTTTAGTCTGACCAACTGCCCCCACCCAGTCCCCCTCACCTCTGATGCCTGCTGGTTTCTTTTCCAAGGATGCCCTCCTTACACAAAATCCGTGTGTCAGTCCTCTATGACCCAGCTCAGACACCACCTTCTCCAGGAAGCTTTCCCTGATGCCTAACTGAAGTGAGCTCAAGGATTTATACGTGGGGGCCTGAGAGCATCCTCAGCTGACCCCAGCCAGCTCAGGTTCCAAGTTAAGGATCTTCCCACCATGTTTACAAGATTTTGCCCCACAAGTGCTATTTTAGGCCAGCCCCTTCCACAGTCCAAGTTTAACTCTTGCTTCCACAGTTGCTGAGTCCTCAAGGTCCCTGTAGTCTCCTTGACTATAGGTCCAGTGTCGATGTCCAGAAGCACATCTTAGTAAAACAAATGCCAGCTTTGGAAGCAGGCAGCCCAGAGTGTGAATCAGAGTGATGCTGCCCCACCCCATTGCTCTTATTTCCTTGGGCAAGGCACTGACCATCTGGGGAACCCCGTTTTCTTCATCTGTAACAACCCATGCCTAATGGGACTGTTATGAGCATTGAATAAGATCATGTTCAGAGTTCTTAGTAGGTGAGGGGCAAATGATAGCTGCTATGACTACTAATACTAGGATGAGGATGAGATGGCTATTATTATCTGCAAGGCTGTTGAGAGCTCCTGCCATAGTGGCTCAGCCATAAATTAACTGCATGGCTATGGGCAAAACCTATAACCAGCCTGAGCCTCAGTTTCCTCAACTGTAAAAGAATGATGATAAGGCCAACCCAGCTTCCACTTACACTGTCACTGGGAGGATCAAACGAAAGAAACCCCCTGACAACTTCTGTGAGTCATAAAGGGCCAACGTACACTATCATATGATATATGATTATGCTATTAAATGCCCTGAGCTATAGGTCCTCGGAACACCCGTGCCGGGAAGAGCTAGAGACGCTTTCCATTGGGTTCCTTGACAAGTCACAGGCATATCAATGGGGCTGCCCAGGGGCCTGTGTTCAGAGTCAGCTCAAATTGTCTTCTTCCAAACCCACAGTGGGGCACTGGAATCAGTGTTCTTTGCTAGACCAGTGCCTTCCTAAATGCTAGGACAGGTTGTACTCAGGCCATATTCTTTGGCTGCAGGTCAGGACTAATTGTGTCTCGTCATATACCCCTTGCCTAGACACTGGGCCTGACGACATCCATCACGCTTCCCACTTTCCTGTTGGCCCAAGTGTGCTCCCATCCCACAGCCTGTACCTTGGCACAGGGCACCAGTGTGCTCATCCCGTACTCCCTGCCTGGGATGCTAGGACACAGCGTGTCTCATTAATGCACCTCCGTTTGAATGCTAGGATCCTCTGCCTCTCCCATATCCACTGCCTGGATGCCAGGACCTGGGCTTCTGCATATGGTTGGACAAGCTGTGCCTTGCACAAGGCTTTACAACCAAGAGGGCATGAGTTGGGGCTGAAATTCAACCTGTGCTCTGCTCACTGAGCCAGGAACCCTGACGAGGGGCTGCAGGAGCCCAGTGGAAAGGGAACATTCCTCCAACTGATCCATTCAGTGGATTCTACTCTTCACATAGGTGCTGTGTATGTTAGTCACAGCCCTGACTGGAACTGAGTGACCCATCTCATGCCTCTGCTGCTGGGACCCATCTCCTTTCAGAGGCCCACCCCTGGCCTGGATGCTGCCTAACTGGGCCGTATCCTGGTCCCCTATCATTCTCACATGGTCCCTATCCTTAACATTTGTGTTTTCATGACGCTTCTGATGGGTTAAGGCCTGGGAAATGTACTAATAGTTCTTGTCTCTATCCCAGTTTGACCCCCACCTCCTCAAATGGCAGACTGATCACACCCTGAAAACTCAGTGATGCTTGTAAGCCTTTTTCACCAAGCATGCAAAAAAAAAAAAAAAAAATCCACTGGTTACCATAAGGTATATTTCTAATGTTTAGATTATGTCACATCAAAAAGTCCATCCAAATCCCACTACTCAGGGCTAGTGCAGGCCAGGGTGCAGCACAAATGCCAGACAAGGGAAGCTCCATCTCCCTTGTGTCCCCTTCTCCTGGGAGGAGAGAGGGAGAAGGTTCCTGGTCCAGCTTTCCCACATGGGCCGCTCCAGTGTTCAGCCAAGCCCCCAAGTCAGTGAGGGTCAGAAAGACTAAGGAAGAGTTTCCAAGCCCCTCCCCATGCTTGCCACATTCACCCTGGCCCTCCCACTCCATTCCACCCCCACCCCTAATACTAATGGGACAAAACCCCTGGAGTTGGCCCCCGCCCTTCCCGTGGATCCCGAAATGACAAACCAGAGGCCCCCACCCCAGTCCCTGCCCCCACCCCAGTTCTTGCCCCATCTCCCAACTACTGCTAAAGAAAGGAGGGACTGACCTGACTGTTCTGGAATTCTCACCATCNACCTCTTCCAGCCTCTAGTCCTTAGAACTGGCTTCTCATCAACAAACTCCCATTTTAGCTTGCCAGAGCTGGCTCATCTGTGTCTGTAGCCCACTTCCATCTCCACCATGGATCTCCCAACACAAGATTGGTACATAGGGAATGCTCTGTACGTGCTTCTGGAATACAACTGGCTTAACTCTGGTATAGCGTGGTGACCACAACTCTGAATTTGTATTTGAGTTCTATGGGGTGCGGGGGGGGGGATAGATTATTTTAACTTTCTAAGCCTTAGTTTTCTTACCTGTAAAGTGACTAAAATATATACTCTATAGGATTATTGTGAAGATGAGATAAAACACAGGTAAAGTGACCAGCATGGTGGCCAGCGTATATGGACTTTACCTATCACCTAGTAAGCACAGTTGCAGCTGATAAATCATAACCTACCTCGGGCCTGGGGCAGCAGCAATTACACAGAGCTAAGTTCCAAGCCTGGCTCCACCACATAGGACCTGGGGAGCTCAGACAAGTCACATAAGTTCTCAGAGCACTGGCTCATATATAAAATGGAGATTCGCAATATGACACCATAAATTTACAGAAAAGATCTGAATCTGTCAAGGGGAGCCCAAGCTCTCAGAAGTAGCTCGATGCAATGCAGCAGCAAATTACTAAGGAGAGCAGGAGAAGCGTAGACCTGTAGGGCCAAAGAAGCCCAGGAGGGAGGAAGCAGTCTGGGCAGGCTAGGGCAGCCAGGGAAGGCTCTCCAGAGTGCACAGGGCTGGAGTTGGGCCCACCGGAACCTGAGAGCACTGAGCAGGCGGTAAGTGACAAGGTTCCAGGCAAAGGAAGTGGTATCAACAAAGAGCTGGGCGGGGCCAGCGCCCAGGCTGCATTGAACAGGAGGCCGCATGGAGGGAAGATCTGGAAGCAGCTGGGGCAGCTCTGGTGTCTGGTGGTGTCTTGGGCATGTGGGGGAGCCATGGAAGGTCTGTGAAGTCTCAGCCACCCCAGATTGCCAGGAGGTCAAAACAAGGAAGAATCTTTTAGAAATTATCTAATCCAAGCTCCGGTTGGGTAGATGGGGGCACTGAGGCCCAGAGTGGGAGGCCTCCTCTGGGAACAGAGCCAGCGCTGGCTCCTCCTCCCACTTCTCCTCCCAACCGCAGTGGCTCCGTTGCCATGGGGACGTCCCTGGCTCTGCGGGTGTCAACAGCTCCCCCACCCGCTCCCTCCTTCCCTAGCAACAGGCCACCTCCTCTGGCTCTCATCCTTGCTTGCCTGGCAACCCCAGCCTGGTGCCCAGGGCCCCCAAGTTCCAGCTTCACCCTCACTGCAGTGGCAGTGCCTCTAGGCCTGGGCTCCCTCCCCTTCTGGGTAGCAGGGGTACCAGCTCCTCCTGCCCCTCTGTTTTCAAGTTCTACGCTCCACATTTCTCAAGCTTGAATACCCCATAAAAGACAGTGGATTGGGTTAGGCGTTGGCTAAGGGCATTACAATGTGTTGTACCACCATTTTATGCTGAGCATTGTTTTAAGTTCTCTCATTAACCCAAAGAAGTCAGAATTATTGACCTCATTTTACAGATGAGGAAAGTAAGGATCAGAGAAGCTGTAAGTGACTTTGCAAACAACACACAGCTAGGAGGCAGGCTCTGCTGAGCACGAGTTTGTGACCTTGAGCCATTGTCCATCCCTTTCTGGACCTGGATTTAAGGTATCTCTAGGTCTGACAACTTTTCATGGATCCACAGGAAGTCCAGGCACCTTCTTCTGCCCACAGCCCTCTCACAACACCAGCTGTTCAGCTCTAATTAGACTCCACACTTCCTCTGGCACCCCATACTTGAAAGCCCTCATGCCTGGGGCCTTGCCATAGTGGGTTTTCAATCCACTGACCCTACTCACTCCTTCCTGTTTCACTTTCACAACAGCCAAGGTCTAGCTCCTTTCCTTGATGTTTTGCTTCTACCCTCCTAACGTTTCCCCTCCACATACACAATGTTTATTAGATGAGGTAGGACCCTGGGGCTCCTGGGGGGGAAAAGATCTGTTCAAAGTCATGTAACTAGAAGGCACCCTGGCCATAAATGGAACCCTTTGCTCAGATCCAGTTGCTGCCCTTATGTTGCAGATCCCAGCCTCCCTCCTCTAACCTCCTCTGGCTCTCACTGATGAAAGAAGGTGTCTGTGACCCAGCCCCAACCAAACTAGTCCTTTGTTAAGGAGCTTTTAACATCTCCTTTCCTGCCAAAATCTGTTTTAGTCTGACCAACTGCCCCCACCCAGTCCCCCTCACCTCTGATGCCTGCTGGTTTCTTTTCCAAGGATGCCCTCCTTACACAAAATCCGTGTGTCAGTCCTCTATGACCCAGCTCAGACACCACCTTCTCCAGGAAGCTTTCCCTGATGCCTAACTGAAGTGAGCTCAAGGATTTATACGTGGGGGCCTGAGAGCATCCTCAGCTGACCCCAGCCAGCTCAGGTTCCAAGTTAAGGATCTTCCCACCATGTTTACAAGATTTTGCCCCACAAGTGCTATTTTAGGCCAGCCCCTTCCACAGTCCAAGTTTAACTCTTGCTTCCACAGTTGCTGAGTCCTCAAGGTCCCTGTAGTCTCCTTGACTATAGGTCCAGTGTCGATGTCCAGAAGCACATCTTAGTAAAACAAATGCCAGCTTTGGAAGCAGGCAGCCCAGAGTGTGAATCAGAGTGATGCTGCCCCACCCCATTGCTCTTATTTCCTTGGGCAAGGCACTGACCATCTGGGGAACCCCGTTTTCTTCATCTGTAACAACCCATGCCTAATGGGACTGTTATGAGCATTGAATAAGATCATGTTCAGAGTTCTTAGTAGGTGAGGGGCAAATGATAGCTGCTATGACTACTAATACTAGGATGAGGATGAGATGGCTATTATTATCTGCAAGGCTGTTGAGAGCTCCTGCCATAGTGGCTCAGCCATAAATTAACTGCATGGCTATGGGCAAAACCTATAACCAGCCTGAGCCTCAGTTTCCTCAACTGTAAAAGAATGATGATAAGGCCAACCCAGCTTCCACTTACACTGTCACTGGGAGGATCAAACGAAAGAAACCCCCTGACAACTTCTGTGAGTCATAAAGGGCCAACGTACACTATCATATGATATATGATTATGCTATTAAATGCCCTGAGCTATAGGTCCTCGGAACACCCGTGCCGGGAAGAGCTAGAGACGCTTTCCATTGGGTTCCTTGACAAGTCACAGGCATATCAATGGGGCTGCCCAGGGGCCTGTGTTCAGAGTCAGCTCAAATTGTCTTCTTCCAAACCCACAGTGGGGCACTGGAATCAGTGTTCTTTGCTAGACCAGTGCCTTCCTAAATGCTAGGACAGGTTGTACTCAGGCCATATTCTTTGGCTGCAGGTCAGGACTAATTGTGTCTCGTCATATACCCCTTGCCTAGACACTGGGCCTGACGACATCCATCACGCTTCCCACTTTCCTGTTGGCCCAAGTGTGCTCCCATCCCACAGCCTGTACCTTGGCACAGGGCACCAGTGTGCTCATCCCGTACTCCCTGCCTGGGATGCTAGGACACAGCGTGTCTCATTAATGCACCTCCGTTTGAATGCTAGGATCCTCTGCCTCTCCCATATCCACTGCCTGGATGCCAGGACCTGGGCTTCTGCATATGGTTGGACAAGCTGTGCCTTGCACAAGGCTTTACAACCAAGAGGGCATGAGTTGGGGCTGAAATTCAACCTGTGCTCTGCTCACTGAGCCAGGAACCCTGACGAGGGGCTGCAGGAGCCCAGTGGAAAGGGAACATTCCTCCAACTGATCCATTCAGTGGATTCTACTCTTCACATAGGTGCTGTGTATGTTAGTCACAGCCCTGACTGGAACTGAGTGACCCATCTCATGCCTCTGCTGCTGGGACCCATCTCCTTTCAGAGGCCCACCCCTGGCCTGGATGCTGCCTAACTGGGCCGTATCCTGGTCCCCTATCATTCTCACATGGTCCCTATCCTTAACATTTGTGTTTTCATGACGCTTCTGATGGGTTAAGGCCTGGGAAATGTACTAATAGTTCTTGTCTCTATCCCAGTTTGACCCCCACCTCCTCAAATGGCAGACTGATCACACCCTGAAAACTCAGTGATGCTTGTAAGCCTTTTTCACCAAGCATGCAAAAAAAAAAAAAAAAAATCCACTGGTTACCATAAGGTATATTTCTAATGTTTAGATTATGTCACATCAAAAAGTCCATCCAAATCCCACTACTCAGGGCTAGTGCAGGCCAGGGTGCAGCACAAATGCCAGACAAGGGAAGCTCCATCTCCCTTGTGTCCCCTTCTCCTGGGAGGAGAGAGGGAGAAGGTTCCTGGTCCAGCTTTCCCACATGGGCCGCTCCAGTGTTCAGCCAAGCCCCCAAGTCAGTGAGGGTCAGAAAGACTAAGGAAGAGTTTCCAAGCCCCTCCCCATGCTTGCCACATTCACCCTGGCCCTCCCACTCCATTCCACCCCCACCCCTAATACTAATGGGACAAAACCCCTGGAGTTGGCCCCCGCCCTTCCCGTGGATCCCGAAATGACAAACCAGAGGCCCCCACCCCAGTCCCTGCCCCCACCCCAGTTCTTGCCCCATCTCCCAACTACTGCTAAAGAAAGGAGGTACTGACCTGACTGTTCTGGAATTCTCACCATCAGATCTGAAAGAGAAACACAGAGAAAAAACCAACAACAGTCAGTATACGCTCTATTCCTTTCCTCCCCCTGCTCTACACAGTGGCCTTGACACCTTTTACGCATCATGAAAATGAGGGGTGGGGCATTTCATGCAGAGAGAATAGCCAGTGCAGAGGCCATGAGATGGAGGAGGGGCTGGCCAGTTGTTGGGATAAGGAGGAGGAAAGTGTGGCAAGGGTGGAGTGAGTGAGGGGAAGAGTGGTTGGAGCTGAGGTCAAAGAAGTGCCAGGGACCAACAATGTTCTAGCCTACTGGGTCATGGTGAGGAGCCTTCCTTGGAGTGGCTGCGGGCAGGGGCAGAGTCTGAGGTTTAAATCCAGAGAGATGGAGCCTCAGGTACTGGCTCTGCCACTTACCAGCCCTGTGACCTGGGCAAATCACCCCCTTGCTTGGAATCTGAGCCTCAGTCTCCCTACTTGTAACACGAGGCCAATCCCCGAAGGGCTGGTAGGATGATTAAGCCCTTTGGAACCCAGCAGACAAATGCCAGGTATTATTAACAACACAGAAAAGGCTTTGCCAATTGCCTGGTCCAACCTGCTTATTTTCCGGATGAAGAAAATGAGGCTGAGAGGGTGAGTGAGTCAGCTGCTGGGCTCCTTTCTACTACACTGGTCTGCCTTCTTCATTGTGAGGCCCCCTCAGAGGCAAAGGAAGGACAAGAGAAGAGAACAGCACTGGGGACACGGCTCTGAGGGGACTGAGAGAATGAGTGAAATCGGAACCACACCCCTCCGGCTACTCCTCCCTAAAAGAGTGTGTGTGTGTCTGTGTGTGTGTGTGTGTGTGTGTGTCTGTGTGTGTCTGTGTGTGTCTGTGTCTGTGTGTGTATGTCTGTGTGTGTGTGTGTGTGTGTGTGTGTGTGTGTGTGTGGAGGGGAGGGACACTGGGGCTGTCATTAGGGGTGGGGAGGAGGAGGAAGAAGAACCAGGGTGCTAGGAAGAAGTGGGGAGAATGTGTGCAGCGACTTCCTTGTCCCCTCTCTGTCCTCTTCCTCCTTTTCTCCCCTCCCTCCCCACCCCTACCCCCACCTCACCCCCATTTCGGAGGAGACAGAGATGAACACATCACAGGCTCTGTCCTCAGGTGAGAGAACTGAAAGTGAGAAGCAACCCGAGTGAGGACCTGAGTCAGGGGAGAGTCATCTACGCTGGGTGTAAAGTGAGAGGGACACGCGGAGAAGGCGATGGAGCTCAGCGTGAGTATCTGCTGCAAGAGTGAATGGAGCACCCACGGGCCAGGTAGGGCAGGCAAGCATCCGGTTGCAGGAGCACAGACAGTGGGTGAGGCCAGTGCTTCCAGTTCTGCTACTTACTAGCCATATAATCCTGGGGAAGGCACTGTCCGATGTCCCGCCTCAGCTTTCTCACTTGTAAAATGACATGACAGGGGAAGGGAGGTGGGCAGGAGGGTGGGGTAGCTGTGAGGTTCAGCCTGGCACAGTAGACAACAGTAGGTCCAATCTTTAGCCTCTGCAGCCCCCTAAAGGGACAGAGGATTAGGGCCATGGAGCACCTTTTCATATTTATTAAAGCTTCCATCTCACCCTGCCACAATAAGATTGCTTCTGAGGCCTGGCTCAGTCATTTGCAGGTACCAGATTGGATGGGCCTAATTCAATGACTCCCCAGCTGTCGACAGAATGGAGGCTAAGCCCCTCAGTGTCTCTCTCTAACACGAACCCTCTATTCTGGGCAGGCTGGTCTCCTCACCACTCCACCCCAAAATCTCCAGCACGCATGTATTCAATCTACTATATAACAGGCCCCGAGTCAGGAATACAAGCCCTCAAGTTGCTCACAGACTGGCCCCCTGCCTCGATCTACTTTAGGGCATAAGCCACATATATAGTCATCTGCACTCACATGTGAACAATCACTGAGCACCTACTATGTACCAGGCAAGGTTGTGGGCTCTTTTGACACATGATCTCCTTTGATCCTGCAAACTGGGAATTACTCATCCACTTTTAAGATGATGAAACTGAGACTCACAGAAGTTGAAATGAGTTGCCCCATAGCACACAAGTAGAGGGGCCTGGCCTAGACCCCAGAGTTCTCAAAAGGCTTGGTTATACTAACTCCCATCCTCAAGAGTGATGCTCAATAAACAGTAACTGACTGAAGTCTATGAGTATAGTGACCATACTTTTTGAATCTAAGAAAGTGAAGTCGCTCAGTTGTGTCTGATTCTTTGAGACCCCATGGACTGTAGCCTGCCAGGCTCCTCCATCCATGCGATTTTCTAGGCAAGAATACTGGAGTGAGTTGCCATTTCCTCCTCCAGGGGATCTTCCAGACCCAGGTCTCCCACATTACAGGCAGACTCTTTACCATCTGAGCCACCAAGGAATCCCTACTGAACCTAAAACTCAGGCATGTAATGAGAACAAGGATTTTGATATTGCTGCTTCCAGGTACAAGGGACAATCTGGCAGATGGGAGAATGAATGGCAAAATATTGACAGCCTTGAACCTTTGGGGGATGTATATGGACAGCAGGGCAGAATAACTGAAAAGAATATAAGCCTTTGAAATGCCATACTGGGGTTTCTGCTCTCGCCTCTTGGATCCCCCGCCTCTCATCTTGCTCCTCCAAGTCATCTATAAAAAGTACCTGGGGAAGAAATAAGGTGCCTCTCTCCCAAGAACCCACAGTTACATAAACAAGGCTGTCCTTTGAGAGATATGAGAAATGCATCAGAAACAAGATATGCAATTACCTGAAAAAGAAAGATGGTTTCTTAACAGCATTTGGGCAACATGTCTACAAGATCAGTTGTCCAACAGAAAGGAGATTGGACACAAAGAAAAGGTACATATTTTTAAAGGAGACGAAGAGCTACTGTGTATAGGGCTCTTCCCGGAAGCATCCTGAGGAGAAAGGGGTGTGCCCTGGTCCAGAGAAGCATCTCTAAAAGCTAAGAACCCAGCTTGGCACAACCAGAGACCTCATCTCCCAAACATCAACTTGTCTAACTGCAAGTCTCTTCAATGGACAACAACTTTCTCTCACTGGCTGCCAAAGGAACATCTCTCAAGCACAAATCATGTATGTTTGCTAAGTTGCTTCGGTCATGTCTGACGCTTTGCGACCCCATGGACCGTTGACTGCCAAGATCCTCTGTCCATTGGATTCTCCAGGCAAGAATACTGCAGTGGGTTGCCATGCCCTCCTCCAGGGGATCTTCCCAACCCAGGGATTGAACCTGAATCTCTTACATCTCCTACATTGGCAGGCGGGTTCTTTACCACTAGGGCCACCTGGGAAGCCCAGTTTTCTTCAGTTGTATGATCAATTCTCCCCAAACTCTGTGAGAAGTGCATTTCTCCTCTCAATGCAATCTGACACATCCCGTAATCCATCAGACTTTTTATTTTTTCCTTTGAGACATCGTCCTCACTGCAATCCAGACTGGTTGCTCTCCAGGCCTGCACAAAGTTGCACTAAGATCTCCTCCATCACTTTGGGATTCCCTTCAATTCTCTTCTGTGTTAATTTTCTGCTTCCTCAATTTCTTGGCCTTTTTTTTCTGAGTTTATGCTTGCATTTTGCTGGAGCACATTCCCCAGTGCTTCCTGAGAAAGGAGACCTAGGACATAAAATCTTTAGATCTCCTGTCTGAAAATGTCTTTATTATGTTCTCACCCTTGATTGATAATTCAACTCTGTACAGGCTTCTAGGTTGGAAATTATGGTCCTTCAGAATTTTGAGAATGTTGCTCCATTGTCTCCCAGCTTCCAGTGCTGCTATTGAGAAGTCCAATACCATTCTTTTTCCTGATCCTTAGTACATATGTTTTTTCTCTGGAAGCTTTTAGTTGCTATTGCTGTTCAGTTGCTTAGTTGTGTTGGAATCTTTGTGACTCCATGGGCTGCAGCATGCCAGGCTTCCCTGTCCTTCACTATCTCCTGGAGTTAGCTCAAACTCATGTCCATTGAATTGGTGACATCATCCAACTATCTCATCCTCTGCTGCCCCTTTCTCCTTTTGCCCTCAATCTTTCCCAGCATCAGGGTCTATTCCAATGAGTTGGCTCTTTGCATCAGGAGGCCAAAGTATTGGAGCTTCAGCATCAGTCCTTCCAATTAATATTCAGGGTTGATTTCCTTTAGAATTGATTGATCTCCTTGCTGTTCAAGGGATGCTTAGAGTCCCTTGGAAACTTTCAGAATCTTCTCTTTATTCTGCTATTCCAAAATTGTGCAGTGGTGTATATTGGTGGGGGTCTTTTTGTCATTTATTTTGCTGGTTACTCGGTGGGATTCTCATTCCTTTGGTTCTGAGACATGTTCTTTGATCCTTTCCTTCCTGCTGTTTCCTCCATACTCTATTTCCAGAACTCTTGTTGCATGTTGGAGTTCCTCAGCTGATCCTTCCATGCTTTCATCTTTTCTGTTGTCCATCTCTTCATCCTGTTTTTCTGCTTCCTAGGATACTTCCTCAACTTTTATTTTCTAATCCTTCGGCTAAAATTTTGAGTTGGCTCTTGTTATCTTAAATTTCCCAGGTATCTTCTCCTCCCTTCATTACCTCTGCTCCAAGTTTTTTTGGTTTGTTTACTTTCTGGGTCATTCTTGCAGGTTGATGGTCTTCCTCAAATAGCTTTGTACTACCTGATCATCTCTGGCTACCTAATTTTTTTTTTTTTTTTTTTTAATGTCAGTTACATTAAGGTTTAATTTACATAAAATGAAATATGCCTATTTTAAGGGTCCTCAGCTGGTGAGCCCTGGTGATCAGTTCCCATGACACTAACAATCTCTGGGTGTAGGTGGAGCTGGCCAGGTGATGGGCTTCACTAGAGAGTTAATGGACTAAAAGCTTATTCTTTGGATGGAAGACTCCCAAATATCATCTTTAAGAGGTCTTTGTCTGGGGTCTTTCAATTTCCCCAGAGAAGAATCCTTTTCTCTTGTGTGCTCCTGACTTTGGTGTCCTAAAGTAGGTAAGTGGAAAGAGTTTGGGGTTCCACTGTTTTGGGGGTGCAGGTCACTTTGCTTGCAGCCCTGTTTCACCCTCAGAGGCTCATAACTTCAATTTTGCCAAAGAATCACCCTCCATCTGCAGAGATTGGAGCCAGTGGAGGCAGGGGGTGTCCCTGACTGAATGGGTTGGGGAGGAACCAACATGGTCTGTCCACAGTCTTTCAATATTCTCCCCTTTTTTGGTTCCATGCTTCATCCTACTCTCCATGCTTCATGGTACCTCTGATCCCCAAGCATTTCTTGGGCTCATTGAATGGCAGAGTTTACTTCTGGTTAGCATCCCAGACCTCATGTTTCTACCTTCTTTATTCCTTTACTCATATTTCAGTGGAATTTGTGAAAGCAGCAGATAAATAAGTTTATTCAACTTGTTGTATTTAACAGGAAGCTCCCCTTCTTATTCCAGCCAACTCTTATTCATCCTCCGTGACTCACTTAGGCAAGACCTTCTCCAGGAAGCTTATCTTAATATCCCCTCCTGGATGAGGAACCCCTCCTCTGTTCTCCCAGGGCATCCTTTTCTTGCCTCTATTACAACCCTGATCGAACTGTTTTGAAAGTGTCCATTTCCAAGCCTGGCTCTCCCTGCATACTGGGATCGCCTGTCAGTCTGGGCTGTGTCTTAGTCATGCCTGTGCCCCAGTTCCCAGGGTCTGATCCACAGGGATACACAGTAAATATGTGGGGATGGAATGAATGAATAAATGAATGACTGTAAGTATGAATCAGACCTAGCCAGAGGGACCATCTAGAAAGGGAAATAAGCTGAACACAATTGTTCCTATACAAGACCAGTTCCCTAAAAGCTCTAAGTTCCCTAAAAGCTGTTATGTGCAAAGATGCCTACTGCAGTATGATTTAAACCAGTGAAAAAATCAGGCCCAGTGTCTATGCCCTACATTGAGAGGATGGTTAAGTACATTATGGTATATCAGTTGCCATTAAAAATGATGCTTCTAAAGAATATGCAATTACATGGGGAAATGTTCAAATGAAAAAAGCAAGAAAAAATTACACCTGCTGTATTATTTCAACCATATGAAAAGAATTCAGAGAATAAAGGAAATACATCAAATGTCCAGAGTAGCTGCCTCTGTGTGTTGTAATTATGGATAATGTTTTTCTCCTCTACTTTTCTAAATTTTCAAATGGAAGAATGTATTAAATGTATATATATATATTTTTAATTTCCTAAGAAATGAAGGTAAGAATCCTGAGATACTCATGAATAAAATATTGTGAAGAGGACCCAGGAAGGCTTTGGCCTTCACTGACCAGAGACACAGAAGGCCCAGTCCCTGCCCCTATTGCAAAGCAGGACCTAATTCAGGAAGCCAAAGGAGGATCATGGAATTCAGCTTATTACAGATTGCAATATCATAAGCTATACTGGGAAACAGACGCTCCAACACTGGACATCACACTTTAGAGGCCCCTTCCTGTGACATAAATGGTCTGTGGGGCAAGGGAATATGCCCATTAGGATCTCTGGCCTTTTCCCTTCTAGACTTCACTCAGGTACTCAGAATCCAGGATTCCCTGTCTATATTTCTTGAGCTGAGTTGCAGGAATTATGCAGTCTTATTATCCAGGTCCATCTGCTAGGGAGGCCAAGGGGAAAGGAAAATAGTCAGGGCTTGGATGTGGGCTGGGATATCCATATACATCTCGAGGTTCCATATGAGCTACAAGTGGTGAGAGAAGGGGAAAGGGCCAATGGCCTCAACTGGTTCCTTGTATGGGCCACATAAACATAGAAGCAGGCAAGTCCATAGGTCCCTAGGCCTCAACGTTGGTAGAAGGGCCTAGCTTTGAGTCTTAGATCTGGGTTCAAATCTATTTATTTGCTGTACAACCATGGGTGAATCCATTCCCCTCTCTGAACCTCAGCTTCTTCAACTGTAAAATAGGTATACTAATTCCAATCTCAGAGAGCTGTTGCAAGGCTTACTGGGGGCACAATGGCTTAGAGGTTATGAGTACAGGTTTTGTGGCCAGACAGGTCAAGGTTTGAATCCTAGCTCTGCCCCTCCTAACCATATGATTTACATCTCTAAGACACAGTGTGTTTCCCAATATGATAAAGATAATAACAGTACTGATAAAGTTGTTCGAAGGATTGTGGTTGTAATGAATACATAATAACATCAGAAAATGCTCAAATGAGAAAAGGCTGCTTAATAATGGACATGCAAAGATTGGCTACGGTAGGGCTGACTGAGCCTTCTGCACACCCATCCTCCTGACCAGCTTTATTTTTCTCCAAAGCACTTACCACTATTTGACATGTTTTGTATCTTCTTGTCTGTTTCTTTTCTGTCTCCACCCCCTACATTCACACACTAGAACGTGAGCTCCGCAGGGCAGAAATCTGTTTTGTTCACTGTTTCCAAGTGCCTGAAACAGTGAGAGAATGAAGATGTTCCTCAACAGTCGAGTAGATATCCGCCATGTAGACAGGGGTATAAGGTATTCTCAGCCAAGAGAACAGCCAGAGTACAGGCATGGAACCACAAAGCAGTCCACTTTGCCAAGGGGATCCTAGACAGTTCTGTACAGTTTGAATGCAGGGTGAGGAAGGCTACAGAGTGGTTACAAAGATGCGTGGGACTGTGGCCTGACCCAAAGGAGCACGTGAGAGCTTTCCTAGACCACAAGTGGTGTGAAAACCAACTTGTGACAGCCAGGAAGTAGAAAAGCACTAGCAGAGAGGCAAAGATGCCTTCCAAGTTTGACTGTCATCAAAATCATGATGATGTGGAAGGCCAACGTTAAAACGTCTTGAAAGATAGTTCAGGTGGAGGGAAGACTCCTTTCTAAGGGGCAATCTGAGCCAGGAATCAGACCTAGAAAAGACAAATAGGCAAGGATAGAAGTCATATGGAGGAGGTAATAGTGATATGCAAGAAAATCTTATAAGATTAATTAAAGGGAATAACAATTAGATGAACCTCAGGACAAATCAGAAACCTGGTTGGATGACATTTTTAGCAACAGATCCACATCCCCAGGCCAAAATGGTGGTGGGGAAACAAAATGAAAGCCATGGTGCTTTCAGTGGCCAGTTATCTTTCTGTTGATGATTACTTTTCCTCTAGTCATTTGTTACCACTACTCACTGAAAAGTCCTGGAATGATGATGATGATGATGATAAAGATTGCTATGTACTTCAAAGGAAATATCTGCCTATCCCTTTTGAAATTTCTACTTTAGAAAATAAAGAGGCAAGTATCACTTTACATTTTTTATTTTAAAGAAAAAAAGACAGGCAGAGACTACAACAAAAACAGCACTGAATAAGAGTGTGAACTTCATTGTGTAATTGCAGGGGAGCCCCTGGGGCTTGGCCTAAGGAGTGACAAGGGCAAATGCTGCTTTCTAACCTCCCTCTCCTTTCAATCACTGAAGCAGGCTTTATTTGGTCTTTAGCATTTCTGCCTTCTAATAATCCAAAAAGGATAAAGTGATTATTAAGCACCTATAATGGTCCAGGACTTGTGTTATCTTCATAACAGCTGTGCAAGTTCATTATTATTCTTCTGATTGTATAGGTGTGAAAACTGGGGCTCAGAGCAGTAATGTGATTTACCTAGAGTCACACAAATAATAATAAGTAGTGGAGTCGGGATTCAAGTCTATGTTTGTCTGATTCCAAAACCAGTGCTTTTCATTGCTACAGCTGTGGCTTCCTTCTGTCATGCCACAGCTAGGTAGCACTTCGTTTCCCCCAGCTTGGCCTCTCTCCCTCACCTGACTCTGATACCCCCTCCACACCATAAGCATTCAGGGGGTGCTTCTGAAAGAGACAATACTTTAAGGATGGAGGGGGGCACCCAAAAGGGAAGGTGGGGTTAGGCACAGGTACTACAGCCCAAAGCAGCTTAGCACTATGACAAAAAGAGAGAGAGAGAATGAAAATGAAACTGGCTTTCAGCCCTCCCTTCTTCCTTCCCTCTGCTGGAGGCAGAAGGACGGAGGTTCAGCCATGATGGGAGAGAAAGTGTGTGGAAGGGAGAGCAGCGAGAGCAGCCTGCTATTGCAGAAGCCTCAGCTCAGCCTCAAAGTCCCCTGTGCATTTGGGGCCTATCGCTGGCCCACCTGCTTCCACTGCCTAAGCAAAGGAGGCCAGGCTGTTCTCCAAGCACCCACCCAATCCTGCCAAAGCACAGCTCATAGCAGACTCAGACCCTCTCAAGTCACAGTGAGGGAATCCTGAGAGGTGGAGGGACTGGCCTGAGGGTTCAGAGGGAGGCAGTGGCAGGGTGGGGGTCAGAACCCACATCTCCAGCCCCTCGGTGGAGGGCTTTCTTGACTGCAAGGTCTAGATGGCAGAGGTTGAGGAAAAGGAGCTCAGGAGACTGCCATAGGAATGCTCATGACAGGTCTAGAACCAGAGGCAACACATGCCAAAATGAGGCCTACAGAGTTGGGTATTTTGGGGACTGACTAATTATTTTCCATCTCAATCTGGATTGAGAAAGCAAAACAACCATTTTTAAAAGTCACATTAGCCTTAGTTTGGATCTCAAAAGCATAAATATTTATCTCTTTCTTCTGTCAGGACCCTGCTAAAAAGAATGAGAAGGAATAAAATAAGGTATGAAATCGTAACAGTGAAGAGGATGGAAGAAGGTGATATCAATAGGTGAGGGATTTCAATAAATTTCTGGGAGCAAAAAAACAAAGAAAAGAGTGTTTGCAATTGAAGGAGAGCCAGCAACACCACTCAGGGGGTTGCAGCTGGAGAGGGAGCCAATCAGGCCAGCAGAGGCCCAGAGAAAATCCAACTTGAAGACAGCAGGTATGAAGGAGAGTAGGCGTGATTGGGGGCTGAAAACGGGGGCATAAACTGAAAGCCTCCCCCATGCCCTCCCCCCAACTCCCAGATCCAAAACACAAGCTGCCTGGCATTCATCCCTAGGCAAAATATCAGAGAACTCCTGGTTAAAGGAATTAGACTCTGTGGTATTACTTAGGGCACCTAGTGGCATGTTGTTGCTCCCAGAATAAAGTGCTTTTCATTCTGGCATTTGGGGGTCACCCATTACAACTGTCAGATCCTGGTGGCTCACCTAAAATAAGGTCGGGGAGTGAACAAGCCAGTTGGATATACAGACATCTCACTCAGCTTTGTATCAACTCATTAGCAAACTATAAAAGAGAAACTATGAGAGAAAAGGTAAGCAGCCTAGAAGATCAATCCAGGAAGTTCAACATCCAACTAACAGACACTCCAGAAAGAGAAAATGGAGAAAACAAAGGGGAGAAAACTACCAAATAAATTATGTAAGCAAAGACAAGGTGCAGCAAGTTGAAAGGGCCCACGAGTACTGGGCAGCATGAATGAAAAACAGACCTTGAGCTGAGTGTTGGTTACACTGGCTTGGCTTGTAAAAAACTGACAAAGCTATTCACTTGTGATATGAGCACCAGAATACATATTATATTTCAGTAAGAAGATTAAAAAAAAAAACCCTCCTAAAAAATCTGCAAGTAAAATGTCCACAGAAGATGTGCTATGATTATCGTGTGGTTTCAAGGAACCCCATACAACAGTAAGTTTAAGTAAGCACATAAATAAATAGATTTATAAGGTGGAAAATGCCAGTCCAGATATGAAACAAAGTAAAAAGTGGCATGACTTCGAGCAATTCATAGAGCATAAGAAAGGAAAATTCATTTGATCTTGATGCTAGGAAAATTTTCCTAGGAGTACAGAAGTTGGAGCAGTGGACCCATGAGGAGTGAGGTGTAATTATAGCACACTATTTGACCCTGCAATGAATAATATGACATAGTCATAATCACATAAACAGCGAACTGGTCAACTTTTAAAGTTCATTTGTCCAGAAAAGCACTGAAGACATAATTACTGTTATAGAACAGAATGCAAATGTAATCAATCTTGTTGGATGTGAAAGTACAGAATACAGAAAGTGGGAGGTGGAAAGACACAGGAGAGATGGAGAGAAGAATGGGGCACTAATAGCTCTATCTTATAAACTGAGTGGTCAAGAGATACTGCGGCAAAATGATGGAACAAGAAATTGGTCTAAATTGTACCTAACGAAGTTACAAATGTAACTAATAGAGGACCAAAATAGTAATATAACTATTAAAGTTTGGGAGGGGGAGAAAAAGTCATGTATTGTAAATAAGCTAAATTCTCACTTTCATAGTAGTTCAGTCACATCCGACTCTTTGTGACCCCATGGATTGCAGCACACCAGACTTCCCTATCCATCACCAACTCCCGGAGCTTGCTCAAACTCATGTCCATTGAGTCAGTGATGTCATCAAAAGAAGAAGTCAGTAGATGATGTGTGATGTTTAAAGTTGATAAATGAAGAAATTAGCATCAAAGCGTGTTTATTTAGAGATATGAAGTTACCACCAGAAAACCTGAATGGTAGAAGTGGTCACCTCTGGGGGTTGGGTCCTTGGTGACTCGACAGTAAAGAATCTGCCTGCAATGCAAGACACCTGGGTTCAGTCCCTGGGTCGGGAAGATCCTTTGGAGAAGGGAATGGCAATCCACTCCAGTATTCTTGCCTGGAGAATTCCATGGACAGAGGAGCCTGGAGAGCTATAGTCCATGGTGTCACAAAGACTTGGACACGACTGAGTGACTAACACTTCTACTCAGGAGGTTGGGAAGTGAGGGAGAGGGAGACATTGTTTTTTTACTATATATGTCCTTCTGTACTATCTGCCCTTTAAAAATTATGTATATGGGGCTTCTCTGATGACTCAGCGGTAAAGAATCCATCTGCCAATACAGGAGACACGAGTTCGATCCCTGATCTGGGAAGATTCCACATGCTGTAGGGCAACTAAACCCATGGGCCAGAACTACTGAGCCCATGTGTGGCAACTACTGAAGCCCTAGAGCCTGTGCTCCACAAGAGAAGTCACTGGAATAAGAAACCTGCATATCACAACTAGTCCCCCACTTGCCTCAACTAGAGAAAAGCCTACAAAGCAATGAAGACCCAGCACAGCCGTGAATAAATAAATATAATTTTAAAATTGCGTATATGTACTGCTTTAATTTTTAAATAACAGGTCCCTCTTCTTTCTTTGGACCCCAGTCTCCCACACAGTCCATACAAAGTGGGGAGGTTGATGACTCAAGGTAATGTGAGGTCTTGTTCTCCAAAATCTATGCTTCTTTCTAGAGCAGAAGCAAGATAGGCAAGTGAAAGACTGATTCTTTCCTAACTAACTCCTTGACTCCTCACAGTATCACAATCATCCTTTACAGATGCCTTCTCAGTTGCCCCAGCCTGCACCACCCTCTGGTCTCCTTCAAATCCCACCATCACTAGTCCAGCCTCGCCAGTCTTCCATTCATTCAACTGTTTATACCCATTAGTTATTTATACCTGCCTGAGTCACAAAGGATTTGAGGTGGCTTACTCTAATAACACAGATAAGGAAAGAATAAAAATTGAACTAGAAAATAAGAACTCAGAAACAGAGACCAACAAAGATGCTAGAGCTGTACTTCAAATTAACTGGTAGCTGAGGCAGAAAGCAATATAAAATGAGCCATGACAGCCTCATATTAGGAAGGAGAAAATACAGCCATTTTCAGAGGAAGCAAACCTTTGCCAAGCACTGAATTCTTCAAGTCATTGTCCACGGGAGATTTGATGAGGGAAAAGGAAATGACGGTTTTTGATTTGTTTGGTTTTGTTTTTGTTAAACTTCAAGTTGTCCTATTTTAATGATTTGCTCTCCAGGTATTTGGATGACTTATCTCCTACAAAAACTGAAGAATCTTAGGTAATATCATGATTATGAAATGAAGTATATAAGAGCATATATTTTGGCATAATCGAGAATTATGTCATTGGTTTTCTTCCCCTGGAAATGACTATTTATTGAGCACATACAAGTATCAGGGAACACCATTCAAATGATCTTGGTCAATCCTGAGAGATGGGCATTGTCATCTCATTTTCCAGATGAGGAAACTAAAGGTCAGAGAAGGTGAAATAACCCCAACCCAGTTGGTTGGGGCAGAGTCGAGATTCAAACTTAGGTCTGCCTGTCTCCAAAGCTCCTTCTTTTTTTTTTTTTCCCCACTTTATTTATTTTTTAATCGAAGGATAATTGTTTTACAGAATTTTGATGTTTTCTGACAAGCCAAAGCTCCTTCTTTTTTTTTTCCCCCACTTTATTTATTTTTTAATCGAAGGATAATTGTTTTACAGAATTTTGATGTTTTCTGTCAAGCCAAAGCTCATTCTTTACATTTCATAGTGGGGGGCCTCAAAACCAAGGCCCCCAGGCTAGAGATACCCTGCCCAAGGCAATGGGGACACAGTGGTGACACAGGCCAACCCTATTCCATGAAAACAAAAAAGGGGGATTACAGGCCTTGCTGCCAAGCCAGAAACTGCCTCTGAGCTGCCTCAGTCACATTAAATGAGGACTTCCAAGTCAGAAAGAAGGTTGGGCCTGGTGCTTCTAGAAAAGGAAACCACAGACCTCAGCTATAAATCTAACCAATCTGATTTCTGCAGGCCTGAACCAGAGCACAGGGTCTGTCTTCCACTGAAGCAAGAGATCCTTTACTCAGGTGATGCATCATCTTTGTCTCTTCCTCCCCAAACAAATCACCCGGCCTCCTGGAGGCCTGGCTTTCTCATCTGCGGGACAAAGATAATGATCCCTACCACCTTCACAGGATTTCGAGGCAGAAATAGCACATTTAAGGAATGATGCTTTAAACACTGGCATTAACACTAGAGTGGCATTTCTAATCAGAGCTCTTCTGCTCACACACATGGAGTGGCCTCCTATTAAGCCCTTTCTCTCTCTGTCAGCCTCAGTCTTCTCACCTGTAAAATGAACAGCCTGAGCTGAGTGATTCTGATATTCTGATATGGCTTAAACTCTGCTATGTCACAGCATTTATCAATGTGCTATCACTGTCTTTCTCCCCCAGTAGATTCTCTCTCCTCCTGCCACCCAAGTTCAGGCCTCGTTACCTCTCATCTAGCCTGTCGCAACGGCCTCATTACTGGATGCCCTCTAGTCTACCTCTCAAAGTGCAGAGATCTAGCAGAGATCTCTCCAAAACATGGCTCTCAACAGCCACCCCATACTCTGCAATACACACCTCTTCCCTCAGCTTAGAACTCCATATTGGTTCCCAATTCCTAACAGAATAAAGCTCCTCATGCTGCTGCTCAAGTGTCCTCCTGATCTGGGCCAGCCAAGTCATCACACTCTTCTCTGGATCTTCCCAGTTTGTGCTCTAGGTTGTACTGACCTGGTAAATGTGCTCCCCTCCCTACCTCCATACACCCTGCTGGCCCTCTGCCTTAACCACCCTTTGGCTCCCAATTCCCACTGACCGAGATGCCAGCCTGCTTCACCCAGGTAACCCTTGCTCCTCCTCCAAGCCTCAGAAAACCCATCAGGAAACCCTCCCCATCAGTCTGGGTAGATGTCCCTCCTTTGGGCACCCATGGCCTCCTGTGTTCCCCTCTGGCATAGCACACAGGACCCACATTACATTGGCCTTTTCCACCCAACTGTGAGCTCCCTGAAGCCAAGAAGAGTATGCTACCCATGATGGAATTCCACTGCCTGCAACAGCGCAAGCTGTGCCATATCCCTGGTGTACAACAGTCACTGGGCAGCCCTCTCTGTCTCTCAGAAACATGGTGAGCTCCCTCATGGCCCCTCCCCGTGCCTTTCCATGGCACAGAATTTCGCAAAGTTATTATTAATAATAATAAAAACGCCTATGGCTGAGTAAACACACACTGTTCGCTGAACACTTCTGTATCTGTCATCTCACTGAATTCTCACAACAATCACAAAATGGGTCATTTATGAATTGCCTAGCATAGCAGGTGTACAGTTGTGAGAGATGCCTCCCAGTTTTATAAAGAACTTTGAGGGAAGGAAGAAATTATGTACTTTTTTTTTTTTTAGCACAGATATAATGACAATAATTTTAAAGTGGTTCTATAGAGGAAAATATAGGTTTTCTTCAGGTGAATGCACTAAACTGCATCTGGAATCCATCAGGAAATCACAAGCCTCATCCAGATATGCAGTCTTATTATCCCTTAAAAAAAAAAAAAATATATATATATATATACATACACATACATATATATATACACACATACACACACACACATACACATATATATATCACAGCTACAAATACATTTGACATTAGTGAAATGGTACATATCAGGTGATAATTGTGATAAATTTCCCTCTAAAATGTTAGAGGAATCATCCTTATCTGTCACGTAGCCCTGGGTCATCTCTGTTTTGAAAAGGATGTGATGAGACAATCTTGGCTGGGTTGTTTTGTTTGCAACACTTCACCTCTAGAGGGCAGGGCAGGCTCACATATTATTTTCCATCCTTATTCCTCAGTTTTCCATCCTGATCAGGACCTTGCCAAGTGTGGTAGACAGTCAAGAAACTTTCTGATACATTTTTGTGGGGTAGGAGGCCAGGGGCAATAGAGATCTCACCCATCAGAAAATAAAGTTTTATCCCCATTTACTACTTGAGAAAAAGAAGGCTCGGAAAGTTAAGTGACTTTCCTTAAGTCACGTGAAGTCCTCATTCCCACAACAGCCACATTTTCTAAATTCAAAAGTCCCAGGAACTTCAGCTCCTAAGTGCTTAAGAACAGGTATCCTGGGACTTCCCTGATGGTCCAGTGTCTAAGACTCTGTTTTCCCAATGCAGGGGGCACAGGTTCAACCCCTGGTTGGGGAACTAACATCCTACATGCCACATTGTGTGGCAAAAAAAAAAAAAAAAAAAAAAAA